>VXAX01002969.1:383341-527341 GCA_013399835.1 Leptocoma aspasia | reverse complement strand
TACAGAGCCGCGGCCACGCGTAGGGACACGGCCACACGTGCCGGGCCGCGGCCGCAACACGCCGGCTGCCAGGAGATCACCGGCGTGCACGGGCAGGGCGGCCCTCGCAGCGACACCGGCGGCACAGGCACGCTGGGACACGCGTGGACAAACGGGCTCAGACACAGCCCCCAGACTCACAGAAAGCACCGCAGAACAGCCTCTCCCGCGCAGCCCGCTCACACACACACACAGTTTCACGCACACACACACGCACACACACAGTTTCACGCACACAGTTTCACGCACACACACACACAATTTCACGCACACAGTTTCACGCACACACGCGCACACACACACACAGTTTCACGCACACACGGACACGCGCTCCCACAGGCACAGCCGCCCGCGGTCACGCGTACGCGCACAGGCATCACGGACGCCACCATCACAGACAGCACACTGTCAGCACACTGTCTGCGTGCTGTCTGTGCCCGCACTGCCGCTGGCGCACAGAAACTGGCACACGCAGGCAGACACACACGCACAGTGACAGACACACAGACTGTCCTGGTTCTTGCCTGGGCAGAGTTAATTTTTGTCGTAGCCAGGAGGGGGCATGGCCAGGACCCAGAGGTTGTTCTACTATCAGCCGAGGGCATTGCCGGCGCTGGGGTTATGGGGGAAGGGAATCCCTTCCTTAGAGAAGGGGTTCCTTCTGGTACAGTAGGCGCGGGGTGGCAGCGGTGGAGCAGCCCTGATTCTGAGCATTTTGCATGAGAATCACTTGTCTGTCTCGAACACTTTTGTTACGAATATCGTCGCTGTTACTGTTCATTTTCTTATCTCATTGCTGTTTCCAGTAAATTGTTCTTATCCCAACCCGTGATCTTTACCTTCGGTTCCTCCAATTCTCCTCTCCAGCCTGCCACGGGGAAGGGGAAAAACCGTGGGGGGAGCGAGTGGCAGCGTGGTTTTAGTGGGAGCAGTAAATTAGGGAACACCGGCCCTAAACCACGACACCGACACCGACACACAGACACAGACACACGGACACGGACACGGACACGGACACAGACACACAGACACAGACACACAGACGCACGCGCGCCGCTCGCGGGCCCCCGCCTGGCGACAGCCAATGGCGTGGCGAGTCTCCTCCCCCCGGCGGGGCGTAGCCACCAATGGGAGCGGCGGGGGCGCGGCCCGGCTGGCTCCGCCTCCCTACTTAAGGCCGCGGGTGGCCGCGGGTCGCTCAGTGGCGGGAGGTGGAGGCGCGGGGGCGAAGGCGCGCGAGCAACGGCGCGCGGCGACCCGCGCACGTGCNCCGCCCCGGAGGACCCGTCCGGCAGCAGCCCCCGGCGGCCACAGCCGTGCGAGTGCCCCGCTCCCCGCCGCCCGCGCTCGCTCGCCGTGCGCCGGCTCTGCCGCGGCCGGTTCGCCCCTGCGGGAAGCGCTCCCCTGGTTCCCGGGCTCACTTACACAAAGACAGATGCTGGCGTCTCATTACACTCGTTATATCGTGTTTTCCACGCTGAAGTACTAAGGTTTATATGGCAATACTATTATGCCGTTAATGCGGCGCTGTTTTAGCCGACTGCGCGATGTCGGACATTGATTGGATATGGCTTATCAATTTCATGACAGTTTCATCCTGGACGTGATGATTTCCTCTCGGTTTTGTGCGGAGCTCAGAAATCACTGGTTATAACATTTTGTTACTCTATGTAATTTGCCCTGCTTTCCTTGCTTTAATTGGAGTAGAGGTTTAGTTGGACCCCAGCTAGAGGTTCTTTAGAAAGTTTATAATTTAGTCTCCCTTTTAATAACTGCTCAATATAGCGAAGACCTCGTGGTATCGAGTTTCAACTTTTGCCGAAGTGTAATCCTTTAAGTTCCTCTTATACATGTTTTTCTGCTTAGATTTTTAATAGTCCTTTTAAAAAACCCTGTTAAACTTGGAACCTAATGTTTAAAAGAAGTAGTAAAGAATGATGCATAAATCAAGACAACCTATCAAGCTCTTAAAGGAGACTAAAGCAAAGAAATGTATGGTCAGGCCCTTGAGAGTCACACATTCAAATAAACTCACATTTAGAGGTGGCAAATAATTTCCCAAGTTCTGTTTATGACTTCAGGAAAATCGTAACTAATTCAGATTTACCATGCTAAGCAGTAAGTGTTTTTCCTCTGTCAGCAGTTTTTATATTGTCTTTCCTTAATGTATGTTCTATTGATTGTGAATGAAGATACCGAGTCCGAGTTTTGTTGGAGTGCTTCTGTTTGATGGCTTTGAAATTCATAGCGAATTTCAGTATGAATACGGACCCATTTAGTACCCTTTTGTCATAGCCGCCTTGCTGCTAAAGAGGCAGCCATGCTGCTTTGTACAGTTGTTTTTCTAATAATCATACCATAAACAAAGTCGTTATTTCTTAGAGGAATGTATTTTTTGAACCTTGCAGTTCGATCTTTTCCCAGAGGGGGGAAGTATCCACTGAGAGTTTGTGTCTGTTTCTGGGAAAGGAGGAAAATGCAGGAAGGACAAAACCGAAAGTAGGCAAAGAAAAGTAGAAAAAAGGAAAATAAAATTGGTTTTTCTAGGCATAAAGTTCATGCGGAAGTTGCATTTTGAGCAACTGTGAGATTGAATAAATGAACGATTTTCTCATTCCTTCTTAGCATAAGTAGGACAATGCATTATTTCACTGGATTTTTTAAAACATGAAGGTGAGTTGTCTGAGAGAATGCTAATGTCAGATTCACACCGGGTACCTGGCATTATCCTTCAAAACACCATCTGTCAAGCTTTCTAGAGATTTGTTTTAGAGTCTAACGTATGATGACTGTTAAAACACTTAACCATGGTGAGAATGTTACTACTTAAGAAAATTAAAATTAATGCACTGGTTGCTGCTGGGTATAAATAGAAAGGAAATTTATAGAATGGGCAGAATTTTCTTTTTTGGTGCCAGACGAAAATGGGATCCTGGTGCAAGGATCTCTGTAGTAGTGAATAATTTCTAGGTAATATCCATCGTGAAATATTGTTTCCCGACTCTGGATTTCTGTTCTTCAGAATGTAATGTACAATCAGCTACATCCATAACAATGCCAGCCAGGTGTTCTTTTTATGGTGTCCTAAGCATTTTTGATTGCCAGTACATTTTGTATAAAATGCCTAAGTGCAGATTTGCTTTGGAGCTCAAAGCCTCAGCCATTCACTCTGACTTGAAAGCGCTGTGTTGTTTCATGTTGCCTGCTAAAACCTGAGGTTGAGAACAGTTGTGTTGCTGTCAGAAACCAGAGAAGGGCACACAAGCGATAAGTATTAAAAAAAAATGCTTCTGATTTGCAACAGTGGATTTACTTGTAAAGATAAGACTGCCCATTTTCCCCCAATAATTTTTTTGTTTGTTTGATTCTATTGCATGGTTCTTTCGTTTGTGTTTTGGTGTACTTAACCAATATTAAAACAAACAAATTACTTATGTTTTCAATATGTAGGTGTTTGTCCTTCGGGCTGACCTGTGTCGGATGCATACTTGAATCAGTAGCTATTTATCCCTCACCATTAAGGGATGACTAGAAGTCACTCTAGTCCTTACCTGGGTCTGGTGAAATCCCCAGAAAAGGGACATTTCCTTTGGCAGAGTATTTGAATACTTACCAAACAACATAAAGAAAGGTGAGGAAAAAGGTACTAGTGCTATTTAAATACAAGGTGTGGAGACAAAACCCAATTTCTTTAAAAATCGCTGAGGGAATCTGTTATGGATTCTGACAATGAACCTAAGTCTCTGAATGGCTAATTGAGTGCCTTAATCAGAAGATACTTGATTTCCCTATGGGTCATAACCTATTTCATGTAGAAGTAGATCCTGCATGACTGTTCCACTATTAGAAATGGAAAAGTCATTGCTAAGTCATCTACTAGAAGAACTTGTGAGTGGCTGGTAATATTTGCCTCAGCCTAAGTTTTTTCAAACTTTTGCAAAATGCATTGAACATACTTACTCTGAGAATATAATCCATTCAGTAATGAAAATTAAATACCTTTTAATTCTAATAGGTAGTTGAACTCTAAAGAACAGGCTAATCTCCATCTATTGGAAAGGGCTTTTTTGTATGAAGTGAACTCTTGTGTACTAGGCTGTTATAAGAGCTGGAAGAGGTCCCTGTTTCATGTGCAGTTTTAAATTATTTTATTGTATACTGGTTATTTTCTGAGTTATTTTCTCAGGTATGATTGTTCTGCTTTTAGTCAGGAGATGTCTTGATAAATGTATGAGGTCAGGTAATGCTTGTTTAGATAAAAAATGTCAAAAGTGAAGAGCATGGTTTTGAGCAGTACCTTTTTTACCCAGCTTGTGCTTATACTACAGCACACTCTAGAGCTCTAGGGAGAATGGAGCCTCTTGGTTCCAGTGCTGCTCCCTACCACGGAAGCTACCAGCTTGTTATATGTGTTACTTCTGCATGTTTGTAAATATTTATTGCTTTGTGTGAGATGTCTGTGATTATGAATATAAAAATAAGTGTGTCACTTTAGCTGTGAAGGTGTGGATGACATAGAAAGATACAACCACCTGGAGCTGTTTGGTAGTTCAAAACTGGTTTTATATCAGCATTCCGTTTCATAGGCTAAAGTATTAGCTAATTGTCTGTGCACTTTCTGGGGTCAAGCAAATTATATATGTGTGTGTGTGTTTGTTTATATGTGTGCGGCCTTGGAATATCTTGTGTAGTGTATTCTTAAAGCCAGCTCTGTATTTTTTAATATAAACATAAAGGAAAAAGACCTATTGGAAAGAGCTGGCCAAAGTAAGAACATCTCTCCCCATGGAAATATCAGCATTACTAGGGTAATGAGGTAGCTAATTTCTCTCCCTATAATGACAGTGCAATTGACCTCAGAATTTCAGCTGGCATTCTGAAGGCAATGAGAATCAGGCCTTTTATCTGGAGTTAAGTCCCTAGATCATTCCATGTGGCATAGCAGAGTTCGTTAAACCTCCAAGTTGTGTAAATTAGATTCATATGGCTCAGCTGTCATCCCTGTACAGGTTTCTTGTAGGACTGGACATGATTATTCAAAAGACTAGCCTTTACACTTAGTGAGCATTAGTAGGGTCTTTCATAAAAGCCTGCAATAGTAGTTCTAGCTAGTAGAAAACTGTTGACATAATGCAAGTTTATTCTGTTTTATATTCAGGATTTCAACTAATACACTGTCATATGTAGGTTTGGGTTTCTTTGGACTATTGGAGATTGCTTTTCTTTTCATATAGGAATGCAACTTTAGTTCATGAGTGTGTGTTTCTGTTAAAAACCTGGGATAATAATTAGGTTGTTATATGAAAATTATTTGTCTTGGAAATATAGATTATGACATCATGATGATCACATCCTTAGCTCTAGATGTGAATAGCTGCTGATAAAGCCTATGACCTGCTAAAACCAGGCCTCAGATACTTTTTAATTTTTATATTTTTTTAATTGAAAACTACTTGTGAAAATATGCTTGCAAATTTATGAGTTCAATTGTCTCAACAAGCCTTTGGACTAAAATAAGATTAATGTAAGATGTAAAGTAAATTCATACATTAATATTAATCTGTGAGTGGTCACTATTCTGCTTATTGTTTCTTTTATTCCTGATGTTTACATCAGGTGAGAAGAAATCTGTATTCATAAAATAGTTGGTATTAATCATTGTTTGCTTTGCTGTCTCAAGAAATGCACTGTAAATTCCCGGTGGATTGACTCAGGAAACATGCTAATATTCAGAGCGTGTATTTTAGGTACCTTGGTTTCATTAGAAACTAGATTTGTATTGATCATTTGGAGCCTTTTCAATAAGAAGTACAAACTCTAGATGAATACAAGATACTTAGGATTTCTATAAAGTAGTGATGTGCTAGGCATTGCGGACTTGGTTCAAAGCTGGCTACAGTTAATGGGAATTTTTCTGTTGCCATTAGTGGGCTATCAGGCAGTCCTTGTAATACAAATATGATCTATTGACTCATATAGCCAATAGGACATGCTTTTGCCTTGCAGAATGTCATGCAGATGAATCCCAAGTGATAACCAGATTTATGAAAAACAAAATATTATAAAATGTTGGAATGAGTATAACAATGCAAATGTTATGTTTATATTGACCCAGCTTTTTAGTCATAAAAGGCAGACTTGCTTCAGAGGAGAGAAAAAAGAAATTATACATGTGATATTAAAAAAAAAAAAAAAAAAAATTCTTTCAGGCATCTGAAGCAGCTTAGAACCATTTGATCTGAGATCTTAAAAAATATGTACTTGGAAACATAGTAAATTGTTTTGCAAAGAGGCAACAATATGAGTGCAGTAATTGAAGGTTAGATTCTGATGCCCTGGTTTAAAGTAAAAGGTGCTTTGCTCTTTAAATAGTGCTGTTTGAATGGGTGGAGCTGCTAAACATGCAGTTTAGTGCAAAAAGCAGAATTTAGTACCAACTGTTTCAGGGAAGGTCAAAGGTGTCTGCTGAGATTTAACTGGATACCCAGAGCCTCATCAACAAAGTGCTGATTTTTTGGCAACGTGAATGTTTTCCTTGAAGGAGAAGAATATTTTTTACTTGTCCTGGGAATTCTTTTAGTAAATTTATCATATTTAGTCTCCTTGGTGTATACATTCAGAGTGCAACTGCTGTAACTGTCTATCTCTCTTCCTCTATACCTCTAAGTAAGCATTTTAAAATTCATGAATTTGGAAAATTGTTTATATTTGTAGTTAGTGCCAAGAGAAGGCAGAATACCTGGACTGCTGAGTAGGACATTCCTGTCAACTGTTAACTTCCTAAGCACTGAGCACCTGTGTAATGTGTAGAATAGAGTGGCCATTCCTAACCAGGAGGTGGCATGATTGGGCTCCACATGCCAAAAGAGAGCTTCATATCCTGGCACCTTCTGGGAAAGGGCCAGTCCAACAGATACATCAAATTCTTCTTCATTGGATGTATACTGTTCTCATTTAGGCAATATGCAGACAATATATACTGACAGTGAGCTTTGCTGGAGCATGTTGGGCTATTTAGTCGTTTATAAAATCTGATATGACCAGCAGTGACCTGTGCATGAGTCTTCCAATAAAGGCTGAACATCTGCCTAACCCACCAGAGCAGTGCCATGAGAGTGACACACGTCCTCCATGACACAAGCACACAGGTTTCAAGCTCAAAGTGTGAGATGTCTTGGGCCTTACTTTAGAAGGCATAAATGGAGCTGCTGTTTGGTAGTTCTTCTCCAAGGTTTATTAAAATGGGAGTATGTTACACCTTTCTGTGCCTTGTAGCTGTACTGTAGGATACACATGCTGCTTATACAGAATAGTTGTTTTCTAGATCAGCAGGATCACTGCAGTCACCTGGTGCCTCAGTTCAGGGTTAGAGTGCCTTTTCAAAAATAAGCTGTTTTTAACTGCTTCAATTAAATCTCTTTTCTCCAACACACTGCTGAATGTGGAGGGAAATTCAGTGTTGTCACAGCTTATCTTAGAATATACAATTTTCTTTAACATATTTTGAGATTAAATAATAGGAAGAGTGTTTTCATCAGGGATTTGAGGTGTTAAGAAAGCATACACAATGGAGAAAAAAAATCAGTTTTGCAGGTGGATCCTGCTAAGCGTTGTGAAGGTATTCATCTTTTCTTCACCTTGCATTTTTCAGTCCTTGGGTGGGTGTCAGTGCACTATATCAGAATAAGCAAGGAAGCAGACAGTTTTTAAAATCAAGTGTGTGAAGTATAGAGCTTTACTGATGCTGCAGTTTAATCTTTGGCTGTATAAACAAATAAGATTGTGCAGTCTGACTAGAAAAATGGAAAAACCTTAATACTGGTGTAAAGATCTGACATGCATAGTACATGGAGTTTTGGCTTGTACTACACACCTTCAGTGAATATGTTCTAAAACTCCCATCTGTAAGGTGTAGACTGATGCTGAATATAATTTTAATCTTTGAGATCTCAACGTGAAAAGAGCTTCATAAGTAATGTGTAGTATTCTTACTACTTTTA
This sequence comes from Leptocoma aspasia, assembly GCA_013399835.1. Lineage (NCBI taxonomy): Eukaryota > Metazoa > Chordata > Aves > Passeriformes > Nectariniidae > Leptocoma > Leptocoma aspasia. The sequence goes on along the minus strand of VXAX01002969.1, from coordinate 519,302 downwards.
GTACAAAATTATTCTTCTTAAAATTTGCAGGCAAAAATAATCCTGGTTATTACAGTCCTCTGTAAATCCTGTCATATTTTAATTAGAATCCTGCTGGAAATGAGTACAGCTATTTCCTTATCCTGAAAAGGGCTGAAACTAATAAAAACTAGAAGAATTATTTAAGACTTTCAACAGATTAAAAGCCTCCAACTCCCTCACCCCCCCTCCCCCAAAAACCCCTCCTGAAATAATGTATGCCTGTTGCTGATTTCACAATCTTTGCTGTTGAAAGGGAAATTTTTAGTTTGAATACTGAAAAAATTATCAAGTGAAACTTCTAATAATGCTAATATGGCACTTTCGGAGATCATGCACACTTAATTAAGATTGTAGAAAGTTTTGATGGTCATATATGGCTGCATATGATATAAGCAAAGACATCTTAAAATCTTCAAATGCTCTGCTTGCACTGGGCATTCCTATTTATTGTTCTTGGGTTAGTATGATGCAGAGGCTGAAAGACACAGGGCAGGTCACTGCTGTTTCAGAATTTCTCTGCACCTGCTGAAGTGCTCATCAGATATTCTAGCATGTGTCTCTTGTTGTAAGGGTTACACTGACAGATGTTAAAAAAAAGTCAAAAGCTTTTGATTCATAAAATGCTTTGAATTCTGGCAATTAATGTAACTATTAGAAAAAATAATACCATGTGCTAGTCTGTAAAATATTTATCAAAACCTGCATTCCTCCGTTTTGCTCTGCTTTGGATCTAGAAAAACATGTCTGTTTGTTTTATGGTAGAAGCATTTTAGCTTTGCTAACTGGTGAAGGCAGGTGTGTCTTCAGCAAAAGCAAAAGTAGGGATCAAAGCCCCTGGCTCATAATCAGTCAACTTCCAAAGAGCGCTACTGCAAATCAAGGAAAAACAGTTTTCCTAAGAGGTTTGAAGAGTGGAGAAAGAAAACAAATCCCCTAGTTTAGTGTTCCCTGGGATTTAAGTGTATGCTTCAAAGCTCTCTTTCAAATACTTCAAGTTAGAGAGCTTGCCATGAAATCAGGGACTGTGTGTGTATGTTTTAAAATGGCTTTTTGGTATTGAAAAATTGAGTTAACCTACCTCTCACAGTGTGAATTTTTGTCTGTGTTTCCGCTAATGTAGGCTCATATTGCAGATTTTTCTAAATATTTCTAAGCAAACTTGTTGCATTTTGTCTTTTTTGAGATTGTGGAAAGAACATTTTGGTGTTGTCAAGGGGTGTTCTGAGGTCAGAGTGGGAGCTCTAGCTGGGGAAAGAGTGAGACATTTTTCTTCCTAAATATTTAGGATTAAACTTGCTGCGGCTATGGAGCTGGTTCCCTGACTTTCCCATTTTAACTTAAACTGATTTTTCTCCAGTTCTCCTGAAAGGAACAGCACCAAATTTAAGTGACTTATTGTCTCTTATTTTGTTGTTTGAAGGGCAAATTAAGGACCGATGAAATAAATTTCAGGGGACCTTTGACTTTCCTGTCTTCAGATAGCTGTTCAGCAAGAAAATGGAAAGTTAGTTTTGGTAAATCATGCTTATTATCCTGGTGTCTCCACAGGGCTGTAGAGCTATCTAATAGCTTTAACTTTTGCACAGGTACAGATTTGCAATTATTTCACTAATACTTGTATGCAAAGTAGTAGGATTTAGCCCATTTGAAAATGTGAAATAACATCCTCCTCATACTTGTAGATCTAGGTAAATAAGTGAATTATATCAATTTATTACTATACTCAAAAGCCATTGGTGGGTAATCCACCACACCCAGTTCTTATATTGCATGGACTTCTTTTCCTGATCATACTTCGTTTCCTGATCATACTTTCCTGATCTATTTTAAAAAGATCATTCTGTCTTTGTAAATACAATATTGCAGAATGCCCTGATTCTATTTGATTTGTTAGGGGTTGTTCAGATGTTGTTGCTGCTGTTACAGGAGTGGTTGGTTTGTTCTTTACTTGCTGCAAATGGTGTAGTGTGAACACCAACATATCAGGATGTGCATAAGTCTGTAAAGAAGGGTTTTACTCATCAGTGTCAAAGGGATCTGAGGTCAGCAGTGAATGTGGGAAAACAGGTGTTAATGTACCTGTTTTGTTGCTCTTCTTTTTCTGAAGACTAAACTGTGAGGTAACCTGGAAATACAGTAGTTTATGTAGAGTTGTGCATGACAAAAAGATGTTCATGCAGTACCAGCTTGTTAGAAGACACAAACCATCTGTTCAGCCCAAAAAGTCTCTTGGTGCTCCAAAGTGTATGAATAATCTGGAACGATGTGTCAGATGCAAGGGTGAAGAGAGGACTAAGTTTTTGCTAGAAATATTTTGATATAATGCTTTTTTTAAGGAATGTTTGTACTGTAAGCTATCCAAGTGCTTCTTGTGGTGGAAGTGGGAGATGTTTTCAGCATAAAGTGGAAATGGAGCAGCTTGGTTTTGACACAAAGCAGGAACTCAATGTGATTCTGCATCCATCTAAACACTTAGGATGCCCTGATCTGGAGACAAATAGAAAATAATTAGAAGCTGCTATGAATTGTAAATATTACTAACATGGAAGATCTCAGTTGCTGTTTAGTATAAAACTGGGAGAACCACTGTAACATAGATGGTTGTGTTTATTTACTGGATAATTTAACATGTGGATGGGAGACACCTACAGAGTCCCTCTGAACACATGAAATACAACAGTACCAAAACAATGTAATTCTTAACAGAAGCTTTTCAGAAAGAATTGAATTTAATTTTATTGCTTTTAAATAAACCAACAGCATTTTCAAATGCTTATTATACTACTTTTATCTATCCATTTTATCTGAATAAAACTAAAAGCTTCCAGAAGTCCTCACTTAATGTTCTATATTTTGTGTTTCATGGATGTGTGAATGAGAGGAAGTAAATTAGGAATTTGGGGCAAGTTTTTTCTTTTTGCTACTAAATTGAAAATGACACATTTTTTCAGTGCACTCCAGAAATACATTCTTGACTCCTAATTCTATTGCACGGGTGGCTTCTGGGATTTCTGCCAGCAGCTAGAGGCAGAGGACAACATCAAAACCTTTCCCAAAGCTTGAAAAAAAAATAGTATTAATAGTGTAATCCTATCCCTACGTTGGAAAATTCTTCTATTATGGTTTATGACTTAAAAAGTTTTGCTAAGTAATACAATACTGGTTAGTAAAAGCAAGTTCTCTTAACTCTGAATCTGCTGAGAGTATCTGCATTGTATTGCTTCTGCCTTCAGCTTCACTTTGTGCATGATGCTGCTATTGATATCAAAGTGATTTTAGATTTTGAAAGAATAAAGTGTTTTTGAGCTGATCACTTCCCAAGACATGAAGTTTTGGATACTTTTTTAACACCATCTTTGTTCATTAATTCAGTATTGGGGGGTATAATTTCAATCATTACAAATTTCCTTGTGGCCCTGTGTTTGTCCTAGGAGCTTTCAGTTCAGACAGCAACTCACTATCCATTTCTTTCTATTGGATAAGTGAGTGAATTAAGGTAAAACTGTCTCATAACCTGTGTGACATCTCTATTGCCTATAGTAGTCTATAGGGTGCTTTTTCATCTGGCTGACAAAAGGCCGTCAGGAATTTAGTCCCTCATTTGAATGCTGAGTAGTATAAAGGCCATAAGCTTGTGCCCTCTGAATTCTATAACTTCCCCATCTCTCATGATTTAAATGCTTATAGCCTGAGGTACATGGACTTGGAAAGGATGTTTGGTCCAGAGGCAAGTCTCAGTACTGCTGAGATAATGATCTTACTGTAAGAGTTATTCTGAAAGAAAAATAGTACCATTTTACAGTAACAATTTATTGAGACCTTTAAAAAGGAGTTTTCAGGTGCCAGCTAATCCCAGCTATCATAACATTATTGCTATCACTTTAAGAAAAATACCTGACAGCTGCAGGGAAAAAAAGTCAAGTCTTTGATGTCCATTTGTGTTCATTCCTAAAGGGATATCTTTCAGCAGTTTGCTATAACTTTACAAGCAACCAATCTTTAGAAAACATGGGTATTGATGTTCAAAGTTAACTTTTGAGATTGTTCTCATGTGCCTGAATTGAGGTATAACCTATGTTGAAGTCTATTATTTCTGTGTGGAACTTTAGAAGTAACCCTATGTTGTTGGTAAATTGCATGATCATCAGACTGAGTGATGATGCAGCACATGCCTTTGTAAGAAAATCTGGGAAAACATGTTTGAGGAATAATTACTGCTAGTAAAGAAAAGAAGTTTTCTTTAGAGGCTGAAGTGTATAATTTCTTTGGTTGTTGGTATTGCTTCATTTGAAGTGGTTGAATATCCCATGCCCACTGACCATCTTTTCTGGGTGCCATCTATTCCATGGTTCCTCACTCAATAGTCCTGTTGGGTACAAAAGCCCTCTAGTGCTTTTTTTCCAGGAACTGGATGTATGGAAGCCTGTTGCTTAAGCTGCATAGTGGATGGGGAGGAGGGAGGTGGAGGGGAAGTCACAGTATCTGTTACTTACTTTGCATGTACATGTGCATAATAAGTCACTCAGTCTTTTGCACCTTGTAGTGAGGATCTTGCACCTGGAAGTTCTTAATTAATATTTGCTTCCTTTTTATTGTTCTTTTTCATAATTCTTTTGTTTTTCCTTTCGTGAATTGTCCTATGTCATGTGATGCCATTGTCTTACTTGGATTACAAGCTATAGGAGGTAGGTGTGAGGTGTTATGTCAGTATATCGTGGTAATATGGTGGTAACATATTTTTACAATTTTTTTTACATGTTTTTACCATTTGTTGTTTGTCAGGAAACTGATCACTGCAAAACACAGTTGCCCGTAAATGCCATCATTAAGCCTCAGATTCTGTCCTGGAGATGCCTCCTACCCAAGTGTCACTGTTCATCTTATCTGCTCATTCAAAGTTTCAGTTCAGTTGGTCTCTTCATGGAGATATCCATGAGTGTGCTTTCCACTGCCATCTCTAATAGGTTTGTTTGCTTTGGTAACCTTTGGTCTTTTCCAGTTAACTACTGAACCTATGATTTCTCCATCCTTTCTCTCAGTTAATGTATTTAGAAGTTTTTCTTGATTTTCTCTGCAAGTGTACCAACCAATAATCCATGCATCGTGGCCTGGATAGGAGGGCCTTCCTGCCCTCACAACAGGGTGTAGACTGCACTGTTCTTTGTTTTGCAAAATAATCCAGTTGTTCTTAATGTACCTCTTACAACAACAATGTGATCTTCTAGGCATTTCTTTGTTTCTTAAATAGCAAGCTGCTTCTGCCCCTTCTTATTTTATTCTAGTTTTTGTGTACCCACATATGCCATTCTGATTTCAACAAATGTCAAACACATTAAATTGTAAAACCTGTATCTTATTCATTCTTTTCATCATTCGTCTTGCTTAGATTTCCAGGCATGAGGTAATGGTAACCACCTGCATGCTTATCAAATGCACTTTTAAAAACCAGCATCCTGTGTTCTTTCAAGTCAAACACACACTGATATATTCGAGTTATTAATTTACACAGTTGCAGCAAAGAAAATTGATAATGGATTGGAAGGACAGTAGGAAAAGAAGGGAGGGTGCTGGGCTGGATATTACTAGTTTGCTTTTTAGGAAACAAAAATCTTTGAGCAGAGGAAACCAGCATGTGTTATAAGACACCAGAGCTTAGTTGAATGAATTCCCTGAAGAACAAGTAAGTCCATGTGAATTGAATTGTGTGAATGAGCACTATTTAAAGAAAAATCCTACAAAACCTCAAACGTCTTGATTGGTCACTGCCTGAGTTATCATTAAATAGCACTAAAGACTAGGATAATAGAGGAGACAGTGTGAGACAGATGGGAGACAAGCTAGAGAATTAAGCTTGAAATAACTGGAAAGGAAGCTAGTATAAGAGTACAAGCGTGAAGGAAGTAAAAACAATGCAGCATGTATCTGGAATAAATTACAACAGAAGAAGTGAGAACAGGTGAGAAAGTTGAGGAATAGGGAAGGAGGGATCATCATGTGGCTGTTTGCTATTATGAGAGGCTGCAAAAGATGTTGCAGCAGCAAAGTCTAAGGACAAAACCAGGGTTTCAGTAAGGTGACAGAAACAAGAAGGTGGTTACATGTGTATTGTAGTGTAATGTGTTGGAAGCTACAAGAAGGAAGGGACCCACGCTGAAGCAGTTTATAAGAACTGGAGCCTGTGGGAAGAATTCACTTTAGGAAAGTTCATGGAGGACTGCCTCTCATGAAAGGGACTCCATGCTGGAACAGGGGAAATGTGTGAGGAGTCCTTCCCCTGAAGAGGAAGAAGTGGCAGTCAGTGTGTGATGAACCAACTTCAGTGCCTGGCACCTCCGATGGGGCAACAAGGGAGAGAATCAGGAATAAAGTTTTAACAAAATGTCCCTGCCCGTCCCTCCAGGAGCACTCTGTCAGTCACCCTCACACACCTGAGCTGGGACCGAGGTGCCTTGGCAGCTACACCCCCACACTCACACAGTCCCACCAGGCTCCTGAGCTGGCTCAAACCCAGGTTTCCCACAGCAAAGTCTCAGATGAACCAATCCTTAAAATAATTTAATCTTGATGTAATAACGAAATAACACAAAACCAGCTTGAGCTGGTGCCTCCCTCCCACAGTCCAAGCACAGGAAAGTCTGGAACCCTTGGCTCCCACTGTGTCTTTGAGTGTCTGGTCCCCAGGCCCTTTGTTGTGCAAAGGGTCAGCAATTCCTGACCTCATGCTTTGGGCTTGGGCTCCAGAGCTCAACCTGTGGCTCCTGCTGCAGCTGCTCACTGAGATACTGGCACTGAATGGATTCCTCAACAAAAATTAAGACTGGGAGGAAGGGAGGGGTTGGAAGGGGAAGATGATTTTCAGGTTTGGTTTTATTTCTCATTATCCTTTTCTGATCTAATTGGTAATAAATTCAGTTAATTTCCCCAAGTCAAGTCTCTTTTGCTGGTGTCAATAAATAGTGAGTGGGTCCCTCCTTTCCCTTATCTCAACCTAGGAGCTGTTTGCTGCATTTTCTCTCCCCTGTCCAGCTGAGGAGGGAAGGGATAGAGCAGCATTGGTGGTCAACCCAATATGTCTCATCCATTTCAGTCCAGTAGTCTGGATTCAGCTAGAAGCCTCCCTTGAAATGTATTACTTTGTTAGCACTTGATTTCCTGCCCTGTAATTTCTTCTAATCTTCAGTAGCTTTGTTGGTCGTGTTACCATATTTTTTTGTAGTTCTCTTTTTTTATACTGTATCTGGTTTTACCTTGAAATGGAACCTGCACGTGACTTGCTTTTTTGTTTAAGTAGGAAAAGGTGTTCATCAGTGTGTTGATATCAGCTAAAGGCTGTCTGGTTACCATGGTTGGTGTAGGGCTTTATGCTTTCTCCTACCTTGGGAGCAAGGCTACATACAAAGTTACACTGATTCACTGTTGTTGTGGAACCAAGAATAAGCAGTAAGCAAAATGCAAGCAGAACATTAACCTTCTGGAATAATAAGGGAGTATAGAAGATTTACAGACAACATACTTACTCAAAGAATAAGCAGATTAAAATGGGATACCTACTAATAAAATTCTGCTATTGCAGTACTGTAAAGTTGTTTCTTTTTAGCAAGAGTGTGCAGAAATGTTAGGCAGCTGAGTTTGGGACTTTGTAAGCATCACAAAAGCAAAGTGAGTGAAATGAGGTGACAGAAATTGTAATGCTGTTCTGGGACAGCATCTTGGGGATTAAATTCCAAGAGACCTGTGCCCCACTTTGTGCACTCTAAAGAGGATGTTCTTTACTTGTGGACTACTGCAAGTCTTCAGACCAGTATATATATAAATAAAGCATTACTGCTTCTAACATATGCCATTTAGGACGCTCATACTAATATAGGTGGATGGATGAAGATAGGGAATGCTGTAAGCTTTACCAAGAACCCAAACACTGAGTGGCTGCATCTGGTTTTTGCTGCTCAGATAATAAACAGTGCTGCAGAAGAGAGCGCCCCAGTTTGCTGCCTACACCTTGTGGATGCCTGCTTTATGGGATCTCTGCTATCCTCCAGCATATAATTTTCTGCTTAGAATGAGATCTGTGTTGTTCAATTCTGTTCATTTGACACCGCAACTCTGTCTCCAGGTTCAGCAATGCTAAGTGTTAACCTAGTGCAGCAGCTTGAAAAACAGTTTTTTATTAAAACTAATGCAGGTCAGAGTTGCATTAATCTCTAGTGATGATCATATTTGCCAACTGTGTGCCTGTTCCTGTTTGGCATATGACTCTTCATATTCAGTTTCTTTTTATTTTTTCCGTGACAGTATCTTGACTTCTTTACCCTGGAGTTCTTCCTTGCAGGAAGCAGACCAGCATTTCATCTCTAGAGTTTTATTTTAAAAACATATTATGTCTCTTAAGGCATGATGGGTTGCAGGAAGTGTTCAAACTTCCACTTGCCAACTCATGTTTTGCTTATCACTTTTACATTTAGATCAGATAATAAAATTGCTACTGAAAGTTCTTGCAGCCAGCAAAGAAAGTCAAATGCAGTTATCTCAATGACACTTACAAATATGAGCTCCTTAACCTGAGCTTTTATTAAGCTGGTGGATTCTTGGTAGTCTAAAAGATAATTGCATTTTGCATAAGTCAAATGTCAGTTTTATGTTTTAAAAACTGTACTAGTAAAGCTCTGATTTTCAGCCTGAAAAATTCCCATTAAATAATCTCCAAGTCCACCAAAACAGTGGGAAATTACAATTATGAGATTAAATTAAGAAAAATTAAGAAAAAAAGATAGAATTTGAAAGTATGAATCTTTACATTTTATTTTCCTATTGTACCGTTTTTTTTTCAAATTTAAGCGTCCTGAAGCTTGATGGGCTATCTAAAAATTCTGGAGGTGCATGCAGTTTCATCCTAAAATATGAGTATTTTATTGATAGAACTCTTACACAGTTAAACAGAATTAATCCCTAGCTCTTCTTATGGGATTTGTCTCATTTTTGATGCATTGTTCTAAGCTTAATTTTGTTAAACTGCTCCTTGGGTTTTACCAATTGAAAAAATTATCTGCAATTTTAATAGAAGGAATGTATTTTGCTAACATCTTCCCAGACATCCCATTGAAATAATGACATACCATAAACCTTCTAGAGTACTGGTGCAAGAAGGATTTTTATGTTCAGTAGAAATGAACATTTCATCTAGACAATCTATGGTTTAAAAGGACAAAGTATTTTCAGGGGTCTTTAGAAATTTGTTTGTTGCAAAAGCACATATGCCATTACTTGTAGTAAGTCTGAGTTAGCAATTATGTAGTATCTTTCTAATGTTTAGAGATACTTTATTAATTTCTATTAATAATTTATAATTTTGCTTTAATTTGTTATTGTTTACTTTTCTTCTGTTGAATCTTGGTAGTATTGTAGCCTTTTCAGTCTTTTAAAATTTTCAAAAATCTTGATTTTTTTAAATATACTTACTAGCAGTATTACCATTTTCTCAGCCAGTTTTCGAAGTCACAGTGATGTCTCCTCATTCTTTTTCTTCTCCAGAGATTTCTGCCACTGTCTCTTTGCCTTCCTCTTCTTGTTTTTCCTCTTGCTTTGTTGCTAGCTGCCACAAAGCAGTTGGAATCTCTTTGGCCCCAATTGTAGCTGAAGAAGTGCAAGGATGTTTATCCTAACCAGAATCCCATCTGATGCACAGTTCCTGGACCATGCTGCAGCAAGTCATCTGCCTTATGTGAAGCAAGTACAATTTCAGTCAGGATTGTTTGCTTGAGCATTGCACCATGTTGTACCTCTATGAAATTAGTATAAATTCTATTACGTTCAGCCAGTCTGAGAACTAAAAAATGATTGATCCAAGTAGTATTTAACCGAAAACTGTTCCAAGATCTTTTATGTTTTAAGACTACCTTGCTGTATTAATCATATTGTTTTTAACAAAGGCTGCAAGAAAGGAGGAATTCATTAGTTCTGGGTTTCTTGATGTTATCTGTTATTATGTTTAACATCCATTAGTGCTAGTCAGAAATGTACTTAATAGTGTTTCCTTTAATTCCAGCTCAATCTAAAAGCGTGACTTGGTTTATGGTAAAAAGCAGTGGTTTATGGTAAAAATAGCAGCATTTCTGAAACACATTGCTAGTAAATCTAAATTTACTTTGTAAGGACAAAAATATACCTGTGAATTAGTTGGTTTTGATAGTTATATTCTTCTGAGAATGATTCTTCATCATTCATATATTTTAAAACACCAAATTCCCATATAAAGGAGAAGAAAGACTATAGTGTTGGTCTAACATAGATGAAGTATTAATTTTAAATTATTTTTCTACCCAATACAACTACTGTATTCTACAAACACATTTGTTTTAAAATTTTGAGAGTAGTGATGACTCATGAAAATCAGTCTTACGAGAATAACCCTAATAGATAAAACAGATAATACTTCTATCTTTTCCATCTGCTTTTCAATGCCAGAGAAGGTTTCCCTTCTTATTCCTAACTCTGTTGCCAGAACTTTACCAGCTTGTGCAGACATTCAGTTCTACGCTGCCGAAACATGGTTGGTGTCTGTCCGTGTGTGTTCTCCATATGGTCAACTATTGCTGGTTTTCCTACACTTAATGTTTCTTAAGCAAGCCATTTATTTTATTTTTTATTTTATTTTTCCCCCATTTTTTTTCTGGAAATAGTGTGGGGATACAAAGAAACATAAAAAAATGGAGAAACAATAGTTAGCCAAACAGCTCCCCAAAACCCCACAGCAAATCAGTTCTGTATAAAGTTAGCACAGCAGATGGTATAAACTGGGCTAGTGTAGTTCAGTGGTCAGTCACCAGCAAAAATGTGGAGTCTGCTTCCAGAGAGCAGTGGCATCTTGGCATAACTATGCAGATACTGCATTTCTTTCCTCCTAAACAGTTATTCCCCAGGAGTCACACATATATTAGTTTGCTTGGAGATAAAACTGCCAGCTCGTTTCTCTTCTGTGCTGCTTCAGCTCATTTTCCCCCAGCTAGCATTTCCAAGAAGGAGTGCCAGAGAAGGCCACTATTTCCTAATCTGCCAGGACCTGCAGAGGCATTTTGCCTCTGCTCCAAGCCACTTTCTTTTATGTCAGTAGGCCACAGAGATGCCAGTGAGGCAAAAAAGCAAGCAACCAACCAAAAAAATACTGGAATGCTACCTCTAAGCACAACGTGTCCCTTAGCTCATCAAGCACTTGCGAAAATAAGGTCTGAGCATGAGCTTCATGTTTTCTAAGAGGGAATCAATCCCAGTTTTAAACCTGATATTTGAATTACACTCGTGAAAACTTCCATGATATTGTATTGAACAAACAGCTTTGAGAGTGTATTTTGATGTGGATGATCTCATTTGCAACACAGTAGTTCAAGATTGGCTATTAGCATATATGCTTTCCTTTTTGTTTTAATTAATGCCCTAACCTTTCAGAAAGTAATTATCAGTCTTTCATTTTATGGAAGCTTGTATTGATGGTATAACTATATATGTGTATATATATATGCACATACTCTTATCTAGTTATATGCATATTCATACATGTATAATACAGCTTTCTAGTTGTATATTGTTTCACTTTCACTTTGTGTTTCTCTAGACTGAGAATCAAAATTGTTTCATAAAACATCTGACTGAATCAAATATTCTTTCTCTCTGTAGAAATACCCGTATGAAATAAAGCAGAAATTAATTAGATCTGGATAATGTTTCTCTAAATAGCCTTATTTAATAGGTTATAAATTTCACAGGACAGACTTGACCTGTTATTACGTGTCTGTGAAGTGTTATATATATTTAGAGCATTATGCACATTTTAAATACTCTAAATCAAACCACTTATGAAAATGGAGAACTGGTACAGCACACTGTATTTCCAACCAGTAATTGTTAAAGAAGACTGTAGTGTCAGTACTGTGATACTGTTCTTATGGGAGAAGGCAGAAGGTAGTGAGTTGCAGTCTAGGAGTTTTCTTGAGAATTTTGGGTAAGGTGAAGGTTATAATTAAAGACTGAGTAGCATGTTTGTGGAGTGTGGTGTGGGAAAAGTAGCAGAATTTCTCTAAGGAAGAGTGTTCTTTCTCAGTCTGTCAGAGTTCTTTGAAAAAAAAGTAGGTGAAGTACATAAAGGTTACCTGTCAGACATAATGTTCTAGGATTTTCACAAAGCCTTTGATAAGATTCTTCATAGTAGGCTGCAAAGAAAATTCATAGTGACAGAGGAAGTAGCATAACTTAGGTATGGTTTAAAACTGATTATGCTGAAAACAACTAGAGAAGTAGTTTGCTTCTGAAATAGCAGTATGGCCAGAGTTAACACTGTTGATTGTGACGAGAAGGAAGCTGCATGAGGGCAGAATTTTCTTACATATGTAATTTCAGATTAGGTAGAGCTGTCCAGTTCTGTATGAAGCTCCAGATTGTAAATGTGACACAGTAAGATGCACCTAGATTTGGGTAGCTAGCTTTATGGGTAAGGCTTTTTTGGACAGGAGCCTATCCTTTAATATGGTATTTAGGGCAGGATGAAGTACTACAGGAGCAACTGTGTTTATGTAACTAACTGCTAACAGAAAATAATTATAATGTTGTCAGAATATTTTACTTGGCAAGGATGAGAAATGAAACTATGTTAATTTTATGGGAAGCAATTGGTGCGTTTAGTCCTTTTACTTTAAAGACCCAGGAAGGGACAAAATGCAGTTAACTACATCGTGACAGACTTGAAATGATTTATGAAAAAGCAACTTTAATTTATTTTAAAGGGGAGTTAGAGAGTCAGAGAGTAGGCCAAGTTGGAAGACACCTTGAAAGATTGTCTGGTTTAACTTTTTGTGGGAAAGGGAACCTGTATGGGGTTACCTAACACGGCGACCAATCATGTACTGAAAGCATCCAGTGGTGGGGGTTTACTGTGGCCCTGGGAGGTTATTCCAGTGGTTGAAGACAGGCTTTACTGAGGCATTCTGGAAAATTAACTGGTTGTATCTTTTTACCCTTTCTGAAAAATAGTAAAACAAACAGACAGTTGTAAAATTAAGGAGTGCATTAAAAACCCATAAAATAAAATAATTATGTATTATAGACACCCTGTGGAAGTAATTAACTCTTCAAGGCATTTAATAAAAAAAAAGGTTTGACTTTCATTTTCTGTAAGTGCTGCATACCTAGCAACAAATAGATCAAGCTGACGCTCTCCATTGCAGAGTGCTTTATATGTTTTTATATAAGATTATACGATTGGTAGAAAAAATGTTTTCAGACTGGAAAAATTATACTCTTCCTTCTTTCAGCTGGAAATGACTAAGCAAGCTGATAATCAATGGAGGTTCAGGCTGCATCTATTTAGAAGGTTGAGTAGTGTCTTCCAAACTGTGTTCCTTCAGTATATCATAATTTCTGAGAAGCATGGGGTTCAGTTGGTCATTTCACTGGGAGTAGTCAGATGCTGGAACAAATCTAAAAGCTTACTCTCTATATCCATATTTGCATTGTCATTGTGGGTTGTGAAATGATCCTGATCATTTTGTAATTCAGAAGTCCCTCATTGATATTGCAGAGGAACATACAGATGGGGTTATTTCCCTGTACTTGTGCATAAATATTAACAAGGTCTAATGCCAGCCTGAATTCACATAGTTTGGGTGTACTGTTGTAATTTTGTGGAACAGACCGAAGACATAACACTTAATGGCCACCATTGTGCACTGGACCAGTTTGCCTGTTGTACTGGCAGAGGCATGGGGCTTGGATGGAAGAATCTGAAACTCTATCAATTAAAAGAGAACTGGAATGGCCCTCTGCTAGGGAGCCTGTGTAGGATGTGGAAAAGTGGTGAGGAAATCAAAGAGTATATGTTCTGTAATTCTCTGCCCTTTCTTCCTTTAATACACAAAAGCTCTATCCATAGTGTTAAATGAAATGGGGTAGTACTAAAGCACAAGGATTGGCACATTTGCTCACATTGTTAAGTTTGTGGGATATTTTCTGATGTGATTTTGGGGCAGTCCAACTGGAATTCTCCCAGAGAGAGCCTGGATATGGTTCAGAGTTGAGCAACAACTTGACATTTGCTGTAGTTAGTTTAGGCAAACAGATGTGAGTTGTATGTGACAGCTGGTCTTGGGGCCAGAGGAAGTTTGTGGACCCTATTATATTTAGTTAGTTGGTGTATATTAAGATGTTGATAATGTCCAATCCCTTTTCATTTCTTTTCTTCTGCTGTCAAGTTTATACAGCTCCACATCATAATACTATGTTCCTCATACTCATCACATGGTTTCCCTCTCCATTCCTGTGAGAGGTTTTTTGGCTGTTGTTTCCCCCACAACCTTCTGGGAACCTACCTCCATGGCTTGGAGGAGGTTCCCTGCCATGAGTTCTTTGCCAGGGATGAAAAATGAGCAAGACTCATTGATTCTTGGTCTTCAGGTTATTGTTTATTCTTTTCTTATCTTGAGGTTGATATACTGTCCACACCAGACTCAGCACCACAGAAGCAAGGCACAAAATGGAGCCTCGAGTTCCCAAAATCAAGGCCTTTTAAAGATATTGAATCCAATTACCTTTTAACACGTATCTTGTTTTTACTTTACTACCAATGACTCCTACTGATCTACACATGTAACAATTATGCTGCTACCATCTCTAACCAATGACTTTGTGCCACCAATACTACAGAAAATGAAGAAGAAGAAGAAACAAGAAGGAAAGGAAACCACACCCCAAATCCTCCATTTTGTCTCCCATTCACTCTCACACCAAAATCCTAAAATCCTAAATCCTTCACCCTGTGAAAGATTCCTACTACTACTGCTACATACCTAGTTCACACCTGTGTTCTCCAACTCATCCCAAAGCCTTAGCAATTTTTTCCCTGGGACAAAGGTTAAAAACAGTGTCTGACTGGGGGTCAGGGCTCCCTAATACAGGCAGGGAAACACTCCCTGTGCCCTGGATTCCAAAAATTCCCAACAAAACAACTTTCATACTACAGTCGTGACATTTTTCTGCTTTGCTCTTAAGTGCATTTCAGGTGATTCTTTCTACCCTATTTCCCTAAGCTGTCATGTTTGTTGCTCCCCCCTTAAAACCTCAGTTATTCTGTGTTATTTAATAAATGATTCAGAACTTCTGCAATTCAAAAGAGTGGTTTAAAAAGCAAAGCACATGCGATCTCCCTCCTAGTTTCCTAATTTTCTCCCTTCTTCCTTTACATGCACACACTCAAATGTGGTTTTACTTTTGCAATATTTTAGGTTATAATTTCCTTAGGCAGGATGCATCTGTGCTTTGTTCTGGATGTTTTTAAAGAGTAATGGGTAATGGTGATAGGAAGGCTTTGCTTTTCAGAAATTTCTGCTAATCTTTCTAAAACATAATGCTGCTGATGGCCACAGAATTGTCCGTACATATTCTTTATGACTACAATGAACTACAGTCACTTACATGCTGAAAGTAGATTACTGTTCATGTTTCTCAACATATCTTCTCTCCATTTTTTGTTTGATCAGGTGATTTATAAGGAGTCAAATGGAATGCAATGTTTGGTATTTTATAGTACTTAAAGTGACACTTAAGTCATCCCAAAACCACAAATTTCTGAAAACAGATATCCACTTTTGTTTACATGATAAAGTTGGTTACATATGGTTTAAAAATTTTAAGTTTTAAACAACAAAAATAGAAAAATACACCATTTCTGTGGTTGTGTTTCTACAGATGTAATCGTATAATGCTGTATACTATCTATGGCTTGGTAATATTATTTATGTCCAGATTTATGTAGCATCTGGAAGACTAAACATGGCATGAGTACTTAATTTATATCTGTCTGAGCTGCTTTGAATACTGGTGACTGTATCCAAAGCAGTCCCAGGATGTTTAGTGGGAGGTATGCACTTCTCAGGTAACTATGCTGTATGTCGGGAAGAATCCAGAAAAGTGCTGTGAGAGCTTAGCAGCTGCCTGGGTGGTTTTGTCCTGGCTGCAGATGGATGTGGTGTCCATACATCCTTCTCTGTGTAGTTATCAATTGCTGTAGTCACTTTGGGTACAAAGTCATACTCTAAGAAGATTTTCTGATTTGAAGTGAATTGCTGGGGTACCCTGAGTGGACTGAGAACTGAAGCTTTGAATAAAATCTTCTTTATACTAGTACCCAAAACACAGATCATCAAGTCCTAAAAATGGTCAAATAATTTGAACAGGCTGCTGTAAAATCTCTGGACAATCTCTGTTTCTCTGAGAAGACAAAAAAAAGCTAAATTGAAATAAATTTTACCAAGGAGTGTTGATTCTTTAGTTAACAAGTAACTTATTATTATTGTGAGAAAAAAGATTTTTAAAAAAAGTTTAATTTTGAACAGTAAATATATTTGGGTTTCTTTTCTGTAGCCACAATGAACTTGCCAGTTTCTTGGGGAGTGGGTGGGAGAAAGTTGTATATCACTTGCAGTGCATTGCTAAAATTAAGTATTGATTAAAATTAGTGGAAGCATATTTTATAAGTCTTGCATAGATTGGCCAATCTGTCTTTGAGTATATTAAAACAGACCTGTGATAATAAATTTTAAGTCAAGGTAACGGAGTAGAAAAAAAATACAGTACATTGTATAATGGTTGATGATTTAAAAATACACGAAGAGATATTTCCCACCTGTCTAAATGTTCTGTGTGACAGTTGGCTGGCTGGGATATTTCCCAATCTGCTTGAAGTCTGACTGTCCCCTGTATCTGTTGCTTGTGTCTGATATGGTTGGCTTCTCTCTTTCTAGAACAGTAAAAGCGGTGCAGGAAGATAGCTCAAGTTCTGTGCTACCACAATCCTATTAAAATTTCATGAATTTTGAGTATCTAAGAGACCAAGGAATGGTAATGCAGCTATTATTCTGAGGCATTAAGTTGGCTTGGAGGACACTCTGCTGCTGGAGGAATGTTTTTCGTTAGGAGAAAATGGTGTGGTGTTTCTTTGTAGTGCAAAGTTAGTTTCTTTTCTCAGTAAGCTGAACAAAAAAATGTATGTTTTTGCCTCTTCTATTACAAAGACTGTCAAGACTTCATTAAAACTGCTTTCTCCTGGCATATGAAACATTATTCAGAGCACTGGAAGGAAATAGGCTTAACAAGGAAGAGTTCATCTTAATGCTGAATATAGCTAGAGTTTCTAGTCCCAGAAGGAGATAAGGAATTTCTGAATTTAATGGTTCCCATCTAAGGATTGAAGCTGAGGCACCCTCCAAAGTTATCTCATATACAAAGAAGATGTAGTTCTCTAATGTTTTTTGAGAATGAAAACTGAACTTGAAATCATCATGCTCTCAGGGATACACTGCTGTTTTACAGAAGAGTGCTTAGAAGAGCTGCCCTGGAATATATTTGAAGATTAATTGAAATGTTAGGAAACTGAGTGGGAATTTGTCTATGGATATTAATATCCCAAAGTAAATGTTACTAATCAAAAGCTTCAGCTTGATTATGAGGACTTTCTAGATGAGATAATTTTGAAACTCTGAGTAGAAATCAGGCTTAAAAAGTAATGCCAGAAAGACGTCTTCCTTCTCAAATCGATATATACCAGCAAAAAAAGGGGTATTTTAAGAATCAGTAAATGATTAAAACAAATTGGGAAAAAAGTCTAATTATTAAAATGTTTTTAATAATTGACAACTCAGAGGTAACTAACAGACCAGTGTTTTTGTAAAACAGTGAATGTTTTCATTCCACTAGATGCAATTGCCATAAACTCCTCCATTTTATTACATTTAAAATGGCCATTTCCTGCTGAATTAGTTGTCAGGCAGTGTCCACCTACACCATATGGGCTGTCCAGGCTCTGCCTGTCTCTAGCTGGGTTAGCTGTACTCCTTTATTGTTGTTCTCTTAGATTTGAACTGGCAAACCATTGAACTTTATATGTCACAAGGCATGTATAACACTTTCAGATGCTGGAACAGTCTGCAAAGTAAGGATGACACATTGACACATTCCAATTCTGCCTTGCACAGTGACTTGTTTGGGATGGCTCTTCTTGCTCTGTGTAGGACAGTTAGTTCTTTACTAAGGCACCTGTGTTTACTTGCACAACGAGCTCTGTGCTTTCATTACAGTTGATGGAGGTATAGTTAATGTCATATTTGGAATGGGGAGAAATTTAGCTGAATGTGGAAATTTAACTTCAGTGGGCTGGACTATTTTCCTGGCTTCATTATCTCTGTTGGTAAGATATCTAAGGTGGGATTAGTTCAATTATCTGAATATGATCCAGTGCCATTTTCGATGTCCCATGGTATCAGAGACATCATCGAATCAGGTACAGGTATGACACAGGGCCTGTGGGAGACTGGTCCCCTTCCAGAGTGCTAGCTGGACACTAGATGGGCTGTCCAACATCTTGGGTAGTAATGAATCAGTTATTTTGGTAACTGAATCAAATCCTTTCATTTTCAGTAGACATCAAAGTTTAGGTATCTTACTCTGAAGCTGAATTTTACTCAGATCTAAGATATCCATGAAAGGATTGCAAGTAAGACATGGAATCTGTAGATTTGTATGCTGCTGCACTGGTAGCTTCAGGACAGATGTGATGTCCTTTGCTATTTCAGATTGTGCTAGAGGCTTACGATTAAGCAATTGAAGGAAGGGCAGAGTGGGTACTATAGTGTAATTTTCTCAAAGTCATAATAAAAAAATACAGGAATACAAAGTGGATCAGTGGAATCAGTCAAATAACTTGTAGTTATTCCAGTCCAGTGAAGTCTTTGCAACCAAATTGTATGAACTCTGAAAAAGAGTGGAATGTTGATGGTATTTTTTATTCCAGAATTGCACCAGTCTGCCCTTAAATATTTATATTGTGTGATTTGCTTTTAAATTTTATCTTACATCTGAGACTCCTAATTGGAGTTATCAAGATTTTTAAGCTTTATTTCATGTAAAATATACTTTAAAATCTGTATGGGGAAATCTGTATTAAAATAGGAGGAATGTTTGATTTGATTTGAATAATGAATAACATGTGAAGCTTTGTTTAAAAAATGATCCTGCTAATACTGTATGTGAATATACTAGAGTGTGCATTGCTCTTTTATAACAAGTAGCAGATGTGACTTGAGTTCCTGTTTGCTTTTGACAAGCCTGATAACCAGCAAGTATTCAGTGAGAAACTAGCTGGAAAGAAAACAGTGGAAAAGATAAAATTCCCAGGATAAACAGCTTCAAATGAATTAAGATAGCCATGTCTGCAGTTCCCTTCAAGGAATACTCATTTGGCTCTATCCAAACTGGCATGTCTTAAAATTCCCAGGGCTGGCAGCCTAGGAGCTAAGGGGATCCTAAAGCTTAAAGTGATATCTTAGGTAAACAGAAGAGTTGTTTTTTAAGCAGTCAGAGTAACAGGCTGGTATAAACACAGTGTGTTGGCAGGGCAGAGTGGCCATCCCTACAGCAATGATCAGCTGCCTTGCAGTGTTCGTGGGAAGTGTGAGTGATGCTGTCAGGGCAGTGGGTGGGGTGAACCCACCTAGAGCTCATGTGCTGCACTGATCCTGAAGGATCCAGGGCCTCCCAGGCCTGTGTCCTCATTGGTATGTTTGTTAATATCATGGGTGCCCCGCCTGTGTTGGGAAGGTCCACTGTTACGGACTGCTTTTACCTGGTGGACTGGCTTATAGTTCTAATAGTGTGATATTTAACTGAGATTATTCCCTATGTCCACTGTTGTTACGTTTCTCCAATTGTGGGTCAGCCTAAGGCATTTGTCTGGCAAAAGAGCTGTCTTAGCTCCTGAGTCAATGAGGAGAGGGGAGCTCTGTCTTTGGGGCCTTAGAGGTAAGTAGATGACATGGCTGTTTTTTCTCTCCAGTCACTGTCTTGGGTTTTTTACCTTTGGCAGTTCCTTTTGCAGTGGTGAATGGAGACACTGAGGGCTGGGCAGTTGCACCCCTGGTGGGGCCTTTTGTGCTGAATATACCAGGCACCACAAGTTCTTACTTAGCTTTGCATTAAGTCTCAGGAATACCTAGAGCTCATCCTTCTCTCCACAAATGATTTTGTTCTTCACTGAACACAGATGTTGTAGTAGGTGGCCTGGATCCAGCTGGGGGAAGGGTTGTGTTGCCAGTCTTATGGCCTGGACAGCTTTAGCATTTCTACATTAAAAAACTTGCTCTCCCACTTCCCTAACCTGTTTGTACAGGCTGTGTCCTGATTCTCCCCAGGTGACAGCTAGAGGCAGACTGAGCAAGATTATAAGCAAAAGTTTGCTCTGTGTGCTCCTCCTTTATTTGAAGACAGATGGGGCTCTCTTGCGAATGGCCTGAGACATCCCAGGTTTCCCTTCAGGGCTGTGGAAAGTTCTCTGGGCTGTGTTGGTCCGTTAGTTGCAGGGAAGCTGCTTTAGTAACAGTTTCTGTAATTTCATTTGGTCCTTTTGCCACTGTAGTATTAGGCTTCCCTCAATCTCATGGGTCTGTTCCTCCTTCCTGGTATGCAGCTCTAAATAAGTTATTGACTTTTTACCCTCTAGTCCAGTTAGAAATACTCTTGGACCAGGGTACTCCTCTGGGGACAGTAGGATTCTATCCCCCTCTCAGGCTTACTCAGCAGGTGTATTCTGCCTCAGTGTTCCCCTAATTTCTGCTCTGTTTTTCTTGTAGTTTTGCAGCCTTCCCAGCTGTATATAAGATGGATTTCCAATGTGTTTGATTTACTCCTGCACCCATAATTTTGGTGTTTTTGTTTTGCTTATAGGTCTGACTAGTTTCTGTTCCTCGTGTTCTGATTCTTTCCATGTCCTCAGGGTCATTCTAAATGTCTCTGTCCCAATCTTCAGATGAGACTATGAATTTTAAAGGTTGTGATTGTGCTATTGTAGCATCTGTTTTTTCTTCTAACTTCCTTATTCTGTCCTTGAATTGACTGTTGACTGCTACAGTCATATTTTGCTTGATTTCTATCTTGGCCTTTTTCTTTGTGAAGTCCCTGGCACTTACTTTTGGGCAGCAGTCAGACATGCTGCAAGCACTTTACATATTACGTATTTTTCTTTTCCATCTTTTACTGATCCCTTGCATTCCCTTACAGTGCTATTTTACCTTTCCAATACTATCTTCTTGGGCCCAGTCCCTGCCCTTCTGCATGGGTTTGCAGTTCCTGGCTTGTAAGGTTTCTCTGAGACATCCATTTCTAGTTTGTTTGAATACAAGTATTTCCTTTCAAAGAGAATGGCCAAACTGCTGTGCTTGATATGCCTGAAGGGATTACCCTGCTCTCTGCACCAGTTTTAATACAGCAGAATAGTTGAGAAGAGGTCCTCAGCTGTATGTGACAAGTGGGACACAGTGATCATGTGGATGATTTATGGTTTTGTTATGTTGTGTGGATGATCATGTGTTTAGATTTATTGCTAATACACATCTAAACACTGTCAGTGCAGTGTCTAAATAAGAACTCAATGATCTATTACAATGGTTTGTATAATCAGGTTGTGGTCCCTCCTGTTGAGTCATGAGGATTCAGTGAGACAGTTGTACTTTCTGAATTTCTCTGGGAAGTCTAGGAGCAGCTGGGTCCACTTAGTCTCAGAACTGGCCAACAGATTTGTCTAAAGCAGGTTTCACTAGAAGAGTATAGGCTTACAGTCTTTGATCTTGTAGAATTCAAAATTACAAGGAAACTTCACAGCTTCTTTAGGATTTAATCTCTTCATTTGAACAGATACTAGTGCTTTTTACTCACCTTTCCAAAAATGAGTGTCTTTGGGCTGGATGTACCCTGCAGGCATCTCTGCCAGGGTAGGATGCCCCCTCCCCAGGAGCTACCTGCAGCTTCAGGAGACCTGTTTGCTCAGTTGGCCCAATCTCCATCAGCATTTTAAGACCAGGAAACCTTAGGGCAGGCTTTTATCTCAATATATTTCTCAAGCCTTAACCATTCATTGCTGGTTATTTTGGTAAACTTAGTAACGTGGGACAGACTTCACAGAAGTTTATGTCAGGATAGAATTTTGTTAGCATGAAAAATAATACAAATGGGTGTATATTCCAGTACGTAAAGTGCAGTTTACTCGGAAAATACAACAATGGTCATGACAGAAGTGAAAATTGTTTTATAGAACAATTTTCTATATTTTCTATATTTACAGATCCAATTTATAAAATTGCTTTGATGAAGAAGTTTATTCAAATGTAATCCATAAGGAAACGTATCCATGAGTTTTTCTAAAATATAAAGCCAGTCACTGACTCTTCAGGTAAAGGTTTTCTCGGTGTCTGCTTCTGTTAACTCAGGTTGTCTAAAGGTAGATTGCACATACTGCTGGGACCTATTGCTTGTTGTTGACACATTCAACAAGTGTATGAATATATGTAATTCAGTCTCTCCAACTAATTCTAAATATACCATGTTTTTTCTTTAGGCTTCTTAATATCAGTGATACACTGAGACAGTGCTCAGATTTGACTTCAATATGTTGCACAAGACTGCTTTATATTATTTAAATCTCATAAACCCTACTAGTGCCAAGAGGAAATTACCTCAGAGTCAGTTTGATTTTCAAACAAAATGCACCCTATTTGCAACAAATTGCCCTGTGAATGTTTATCATTGTAAAGATAGATTAAAAGAAAGATGTTATTTTTCACTTTTATGGGATAGAATGGGAAGGACCTGAGCTTGTCACAAGATTAGAGAAATTGCATATCTGTCTTCTACTTCATAAGCATTACAGCTTTGTGAGAAATACTGGTAGCTTGTTGATGGACCCTTAAGAATTAATAGTTGAATTAAAGAAATTATAGTAACTGTAGATTTTTCTAGGGAAAAAAGATTGCTTCCTGAGTAGTCAAACTGGAATCATCTTGATGTTACTTACATTGCTGCTGCCTTGTTCTGAAAGAAACAGTACTGGTATTTCAAACTCATTTATCTTTGTTACAAGAATATTTGGCCTCAAATCAGTTACTGAAGCTAGAAGTAGTTTAACATGAATGGAACCACGTAATGTACACAAATACTGAGTCTGTCACTCTGACACATCTTCTTCCCAATTCACCTGCACTTACACATTGAAATCAACTGCATTCTCCAGTAGTCCTGTTAAACTCTTGTGAGGTTTACTTACTTTCCAAAGTCTTTAACGGATATTTCTTCATTATAGAATGCATTTTGAGAAAAATGACATTAATTTACTGAAATATTTCTATTGGTCTGATTGGTCAAAGAGTTTGATACATAGGCCTTAGTCTGCTGAGGCTCTGTATGTGCTTAAGTTCATGAATTTGAATAGTTGCAGCCAATCATGAAAAAGAACCTAAAAGGTGCTGTTTGTCCCTAAGTTGTGACAGCTCAGTTGTGAAACTTAGTCTGGTGAGATAAAGGTGATTGAAAGGCTGAAGGTGCCTGGGATCACAGGGAATCTTGGGCAATTATTCATTCATGTGGTGGAAGGATACCGAATGTGCATTTCATTTAAGACAGTCTGTCCATTTTTTGATTACTTAATGTAGAAGCTAGTTGTCCCAGTTAATCAGTATGAAGAGATGAGCTCTCCATTTTTTTTTTCTTCCCAGAGATTTAATATTTTTAATAACAAAAACCAGATTTTATTGATGTAGTAATCTTGTTTCTTTCAATCAACCTGTTGTTCAGCCAGCTGCAGTTTTGGGTAATTACTTAGTGCCAAAAGAGCTACAGCTATTTGCTTTCCTTCTGACTAAGAGGATATGAATCCCTCAGGGATGACATTAATCTGTAACCCAGGCAAAACAATCTGCTTTAACATATTTTAGGTAATTAGTAGAGATATCAATTAGTGATAAGTATTGTAGTCTTTTGACAATTATTTAAAGTTGGGGATTGATAAATCAACCTGTGTTAGAACTGCAGTGGCGTTTTTTTTGTTTGTTGGGTTTTTTTTTGTGATTGCTTTATATTTGCTGTCTTAATGTCAATGCATAGTGTTGTAAATTCTCACATTGCAGAAAGACAAAAAGTATTGCATGATTAGCTTTCTCATTGGGGTGAGGGTGCTGTTTATCTGGATTTCAGCTACAGCTGTGGAATCCATCATTAATAATGTTTAAACATCATTAATAATGTTTAAACCCTGCTGTTACCATGTGGAGAGCAGTGATGTGCTGGTCCAACACTTTGTTCATGCATATGTTGGTCAAGTTGTTTGGTCTCTGCTGCTTTATTTATTGTAGATAACACTGACATTGTGCTGAGGGCTTTTTGTGTAAACAGAATCACAAGGAAGTCCATTCTGAACGAGACAGTAGAATGTTTATGTATCAGCTAAGCATGGATAGAATATGATAGAGCTATCATTTAACGTGCCTTGAACACTTAATGTAAAATAAACACAGAGGAAACTAAGAGTAGATTTGGAGGTGATTTGTTTGGAGCGTTTTTTTTGGTCGTGTGTGAGTCAGAACAATTTCAAAAGAAATTCTTTATCACTTACTTGAATATGTAATTCAATTTCAGTTTTAATAGAAATTTCCTTGTAGCTTGGGCTGAGTTGCACAATCTCAGAGATGTTTAAAAGAAGTGCCTACAAGGTCTGTGTTGTTTTGGGGATTTATTTCGGACTGACTGTTGCCAGAGGACATGCTAAAATTAAGAGCTACCTTTACTAAAACTTCAAAATTACCTCCGTATAGTCTATAGTTCCAGTGATACAATAGTTCTAGTGAAAGTATAGTTCTAGTAACACAAGAGAGCTCCTTGTTAGAACAGGAGATAGATGGTTGTTTTTTATTATTTTGACATTCAGTGGTATGAGTTTAAGGTAGCTGGATGTCTAGGGAATCTAGCTTAATAATTTTAAATACAGCTCTATATGAGGGCATGATTTCATAGTTCTAGCCAAGAAAGGTCTCTAGTCTTTTTCTCTCTACTGATCTTTTTTTTATTTATGCATTCATTACAGTGTTGCAGTTTGTTAGTAAAAAAGCTTTTGAAGAAGAAAAAATACCAATTTTCAGGATTTTTGGAAAGGATTCAGTATCTTGGCTCTTCCCCAAAATGCATTTCATACCTTATTCTTTGTGTATTCTTCCTTCATTTAGAGGGAAATTGTTTAATGCCATGCAGTGACTTCTTTAGAAGATGTTAAGAAACACCATTTGCTCTTCTGAAGTAGCCTCTGCTCAGAATTTGTAGATGTCTCTGTGTGTATCCCTTCAGATTGAAGAGGGAGCTACTCAATGAATGAGGCTGTTGGCTTAAAAGCCTCCAAAGTCCCAAATGGCAGCCAAGTTTACCTCTTCTCCTAGCACTGCCTGGCTCCAACCTGGGGCCCTTCCCTCCTAAGTCTGGAAGCTTTCTGTCAGTGTTAATGCACTCATCCATAAATGCTCAGAAAAATTACATTAGAGATAATTACCACTGCTGTCATACCCTGGAATTCTATCCTATGGTATATTTAGCATTAATTTTTTGGGTGCTCAGCAGGGAGCAGTGGTCATGGAAATTCAGTGGATCAGATTCTGTCTAACAAGATAGAACACTATGCAGCAAGAGCAGAATGAATAGAAGAAGAGGGTTGTCTCACTTGCATGGAATGGCCATCTTTGCACCTACTCCTTTGCATGTGCTGCTTCTTCCACCAGCTAGAGAGGAGACTTAAGATACCTACTCTAGGACAGTCATTTGCAGACCTACTTAACCAAAGGTTAGTCAAAATAAGGCAGTCTGCATTTAAAGAAGTGGACCCTATTTCATAATTTCTGTATCTCATGCTGTAATTGTGATCATTAATTAGAAGAACTGCAATTTCTTTTACTGCATACACTAACTTTTGCTTCTGTAGACTTCAGCAACAATGAAGAGTTAATCTACACACGTTTCAGTCTCAGCTTTGAAATGTGTAGACCTTTGATCCTGACTAAAAAGTAAGTAAATGAATGCTGTAATGTCTTCAGAGGATAAAAGCTTCTAGGGTGGATATCATAAGCCCCGTAGACTTCTGGGCATTGCTTCGTGATAGTTTTGCATTCATAGTGGTGAGTAATTAGTAAAGCTGCTAATTCCTGCAGTGCCAACAGCAGGACCCTGTTCTAGGTTTGGCAATAGCATTATTGGAGCCTGAAACACTTAAACAGTTTTATCTAACACAGCCAAAGAGTGCTGAATAGTTCTCACTACACTTCTTCACTGATTAAGTGCAAAATAATAATAGCCTCAGAAAAAATACGGAAAATAAATGATACTTTCAGATTTTTATGAGAAAAACCTAGCTTCTAAACCTTTCATAACTGTATTGCTGTTAGTTGTTTATACTCAAATCCATTTGCCTTTATTAAGTTTCCATGAATACTTTAAATTGCATTTATTATTGTGCACAGTGAGAAATACTTTTGGTTCTTGATTGCTTTTTTCCCTGTGTTACATACTCTGCCACTCAGGGAGGAATGGTACTCGTTTCACTATATTTTAACAATTTTTCCTGGGAAAGTATTTTTGTATGTTACAAATAAGCTCTTGTGGTTTTTAAAGAAATGCTAATTAGCTTCCAGGATACTTACAGCATTACAAGGTAAGCACTGGAGGCAATTCAGCAGAGGACTACCTGTCAGTGAATTCCTGGAGGACAGCCTGTGAGGTGGCTCAGGAGCTGGGGATGTGAGAGGGTCACTTCCCTCACGCAGTGTGTTGCTTCAGAAAGTTTGGGTGCCGCTGTTACTTTAGCCTGTTCAGCTGTTAAGAGTTACTTTGCCTCTCTGAATGGGCACTCAAAGATATTATTTTATTGTTCAGGTTTTTACTGACTGCTTAAATGTTCCAAATTTCTACCAAATTCTGCATTTTTTTCCCTGTGGAATAGCTAGCTGGCTTCTATCTTCACATACATTAATATTTCAGGTTGATATTTCTCAAGTCCATATTTTATGAATGTGTTGATTTATCAAAGATGTGTAAACCAACATTAACTTATTTCCAGTCCAGTGAAGGTACATGCAATGTAATATATTAAAGCAAACCCAATGCAAACTTTGGCTAAATAAAAATGTCTCAGCAGCATAAAATATTAATAATATGTTGAATTACAGAAAAATAAGGCTCTCTGAAAAGTCACATGCTGCATACTGCTTTGTCTTTAACTGAATCAGGTATGTATTTAAAAGATCTCTCTGTCCAGATGGATGTTGAAAATGCCAGGTGATGGAAACAGCGCAGTGCGTTTCCCTGGTTACTCTGTGCCACTGCTGTTTTGGGGAAATACTTATTCTCCACTGGTAGCATTTTTGCAAATACCTTCCTGTAGCTTAAGCTTCTGTAATTTCATTCAGTTATTCCTTATTAGCTCTGCATGTCTGGTTGCTTGTGTTCAGCCCCCTTAGGGCAGCTTAAAGAGCAGTTCAGTAAACAAATTCTGCAAACCTTGTGTGTGTACTGGTCAGCTTAGTGGTTGGTTTTTCCAGCTTTATGTGGTTTAATGTGTATGTGCACTCTGTTTGTATCATACTCTATGACTGTGAACACAAGAAAAATATGGTTGGGCATCTGTATTTTCATTTGAATATCTGTTGATGAAAATGTTCTATTGCAAACATCCGTCAAAAATTATGTGGGTTAGGGACAGTCTTGGGAGAATTTTATGTCCATGAAATAAATTTATACTTTGTGGTGTAGGTGATGTTTCTTCTGTAAGTTTTAAGTAATTTAAAATTAATTCCCAATTAATTGCAGCATGATGAAATTCCATTGTGGTGTATATAAAAATGAACTTGACAGCATCCTAGAAAATTTAGTGTAAGACTGTTCCTGGTCAGTGATAGCTCACATCCTTTTTAGCTGCTGAGAAGCTCAAGAGGAGCTGGTTCCACAGAGATGTGTTTGTGTGCATCTGTGTGAGTGTAATGCAGCAGGAAGAAGAAAGAATATGCAGAATAAGAACAGCACTGGCTTTTCATTGTCCAGATGATCATAACAAAATGAAACTCTTTAGTGTTATAAATTAGAGGTCAAAAAACGTCTGTTGCCTTGCAAATGACTTTGTGCCTGTTTCCCATATTACCTTGGGTTACCTTAATAGTGGTATTTCAGAGATACTTTACTCTTTTTAAGTAGTGAAAATTAAAAGAGCAGTTGTTAAATTAGGTACTTATTTTCTAGATATATAAATGTACAAATTATGTATCAGAATTTATTTTAATAATTAAATACACACTCTTTCCTGAGTTGTTAGCAACTACCATACAGTATTTGATGCCATTGATATGAATTCACTGAGCGTAAATGAGCTTGGGAAATGAGAATAACTCCTTTATTACAACCACTAAAACATCACTTCAGAATCTTTCATCACATCCATATGTGCTTGTGACTTTTTCATAGGCTGCCACTCCTTTTTGCTCCTCACCAGTCTTTTTAGTGTCAATCAGTTTGGAAGGGTGGAACACTAGGGGAGAGCTTGTACAAGTCAGAAGAGAGTGGGACAACTTGAGTACGATCTCTTCAGGTATCCAGTGATGGGACTTGTGGGAATGGTTCAAAGTTGTGCCAGGGGAGGCTCAGACCAGACATCAGGGAGCATTTCTTTGCCCAGAAGGGTGATCAGACTCTGGAAAAGGCTTCCTAGAGTAGGGGTTGGTGCCCCAAACCTGTCAGTGAGAGGCATTAGAAAATTGTCCTTAATAATATGTCTTAGCTTGTGGTCAGACTTGGACGAGGTGAGCATTGTGGGTCCCTTCCAGCTGGAACAGTCTGTTGTATTCCACACTCCATTCTGTAGGAATGGGGAGGGAGCTGAAGGCACGTGTCAGTTGAAGCTGGGAGGTGAGTGCTGTAGGGAGGTGACAGGGAGGCATGCTGCAGGTTGCCAGCCCGTTGGCTGCATTCCCTTTTCAGGGCTTTCTCCTCCCCATCTGTGCTATTGCATCTCTTCTGCTGTCCTCCTCCACATGCCTTTCTGCTGCCTCATCTGCCTCCTGGTTTTTGCAGCAAGTTGTCTTGCAGCTGTGCCCTGAAAAGCACATAATGAGTAATGTGAAAACATGTCTTCAAAAATGGCTTCCATTTGAGGTGGTAGGTGCTTTATTCATTAATTGTGTCAGTTTTTCTTGTTGTTGTTAAAGATGGAGAACCTCAATAGTGAGTTTCCATAATTTGGGTTGAAGGGATTACGTCTAAGACTGTTTTTAGCACCATTCCTCCCAGCATGTTTGAGTGCTGGTGTTTGTTAATAATGACCATATGGCTGTCATCTCCATTGTATTTAATTCACTGAAAAGTCCTAGGATTTTCCTATCTCCTGTCATTGTGTTTAGATGTCTTTTTATCTTTGATGTGGCATGTGTCCACATTTAATTCTTCCAATGCATTTTTTCTTTTTTAATAGATGACCCACCAGTTACTCTGCTCATTTTACTTTGACATTTACGTTAAGGTCCTGTATTTTTTTGTGTGTGTGTGTTTCTTCAGAACACCTGCTATCAATGAAAAGTATGCTCAAACAAATGAGGGCCATTTTGATTGTATACTTCAGCAGTAGGTATAAAGATTTAGATACAAAACCTGAAGAACTGATTTAAAGTCAGTGAGGTAACATATTTCTGTGACTTCCATGATGTTATATATGCCTGAGATAATCAGATTCATAATTTTTCCAAGGATAATAAACATGTTGAAGTTTTAGTAAACCTAAACGCCCCAGCATTGGATTGCACTGGACAAGGAAAAGATGTTAAAATACATTAATGTATCTAACAATGCCTATATTCATTATGAAAAATGCTATGTTGATATTTATAAGAAGTATATTGATATTTATAAGAAGTATTTCTAAAATTACAGTATAAAGATTTCATCATCAGTTAATCAAGATGAATTAGTTGTTGAGGGGTACATAAAAATAGCAGTGAAATGTACTTTAACCTTATCACAGTAAACATAAGTAAATGCTCTTCCAGTGAAGTGTAGACCTACTGTCATTGGGAAAGAGAAGACATACAGTAGTTATATTACATTTCTTTGTGTGATCATGAGAACTGGAAAGGGATTTGTGTGACCAGAGCTGTAGATTGCCCATAGGGATACTCTATTTATGGCTGTAATTACTATGCTTATGGTACCATGAGATGCTTGTTAGATCTGTGTACACAGATGTAATTTAGATGGGCTTTTACCTGCTTACTCATCACTTTATGCTGATGCTTTGATAGTGCTTTGTGCTGGTGTTATAATTGTTTTGGTTTTTTGTTTTTCATTTGGAGAATAATGTCATTGTATGAAATATTGATTGTATACATACCCCTTTCAAAATAAATTTAGTTAGCCTTATGTATCTGCTAAGATCCTAGACACTCTGAAAAAGTCTTACAAACACAGTCTGTGCCTGAAACTGCTGCTAAAATTCACTCTTTCAGCCTACCCTCATGTTGGTACACAGACTGGTACAATCCTTAGTCATGGGACTCTTCTTTGAGGATTAGACTGTTCCTAGATTTATTTATACCTGTGTTGGGATGTGAGGTTGGTTGTCATAGTCTAGTAAAAGCATGGTAATTATACTGCCTGAAATTGCAGTTTTTAGAATCTGTCAAATAGTCCCTGACTCTCCTGGAGATGAAATGGTTTATTAAAATCTATCTCTTTTAATCAAAATATCTCTATATCAGGTTTTCCATGAAGCCAAGTTATACGTAACATGGACAGTGAATGTCTCGTTTGACAAACACTTCTCTGAATACTGTGAGGGTTTTTTTGAAGTAAAAGTGTAGATTAGAGAAGGGTACCTTATAACAGAAGGTTATAATTCAGTGGTTAGACAACAGATCTGTTAGTAGGAGCATTCTATTAAGTAACATCGCTTGCCATTCTTCACTTCTATGCTGTAGTTTCACATTTTGTATTGGCATTCCAGCTGCCTTGGCTGTTTTCAGTGACACTGGTGTTAAGATAGAGTGATCTATCTGTCTGTATCAATATAATTGCAGACTGTATAAAGACCATATATTGGAATATTTGGAATCATTTAGATTTTACTTAAGGACTTCTGGAAGTATATAATATAGAATACAGATGGCTGCCAAATGTTAGCCTTCAATGGGGTTGCCATGGTTTTTGCTGAAAATAAGGTAGCACTGAGTGTGCAAATACCTCATCTTTTTTTAGAGCATCTGTTATTCGGTAGAGTAGGAAATCAGGCATCATGATCCTTAGCAGGATTTAAGTGGTTTATGTGGAGCCAGTTAGGTGAAGTGAGCATGTTTTGAGGGTAGTAACAGAGAGTAATCAGAATCTACTGTGTGTGAACTAGACACCCATGGTGACACTTGGGATCCACAGAGAACAAGCAGAAAGCTTTGCAGAGAGTCCAGTGCACTGCTTAGCAGTGATGCTTTTATGGTAAGAATAACAAGGGCAAAACAAGAATATAATAATCTGCATAAGAATTGTGCTGATCTTTTGAAGATTCAGAAGAAGTACTTTTTTCAGTACCATTCTTAAGGCAGCCCCAGATATTTGAATTTTTGTGTCATTTATTCATTCAATACCATTGCATACAATGAAAAAAAAACCAGCATATTTGAATTAGAAGGAAAAATAACCAAAAT
Source organism: Leptocoma aspasia (assembly GCA_013399835.1). Taxonomy (NCBI): domain Eukaryota; kingdom Metazoa; phylum Chordata; class Aves; order Passeriformes; family Nectariniidae; genus Leptocoma; species Leptocoma aspasia. The sequence goes on along the minus strand of VXAX01002969.1, from coordinate 487,713 downwards.
ACAGAAGATATTTCTATGTAGGTTGACAGCCAGTTTTTGTGCCATAATTGTTTTGGCTGTCTTGAGAAGTAACTGGTATTATGCCTAGTTTATTTTATGCTTCCTGGTGCTGCAGACTCTTCCTCTGATTAAGGGACTAACATCTACTCTGAGGTCCTTTTCTTTCTTCTGCATTACCCATGACTTAATCAATTTTGAGCTATGCTGAACATAACACAGTGCAGAATAATTCATAACATTTGCTATACTTGACAGCTATAAGGTTTATATTATTGGTTTTGTAATTTATTTACACTTCTCACCTAGCTAATAACAAGAGTGAACTATTAAGATGTTTACCAATGCTTCCTTCAGCTTGTTTCTTTGCAATTACAATTCTAACACAATTACTACAAATAAATATGTCTCTAAACAAAAGAAAGGTAATCATTACTGTAATAGTTTATTTTCCATTGAATCTTGAATTCAAAATTAACTTAGCTGGAACAGATAGTACTCATATATCCTCCTTCAGTTCAGTATGAATTAGTGCAAAATGAGCAGCTGAGTTTACTTATACTGCTCAATAATCCTTATACAAAATTACAGGCATTATTTAAGGCCACCCTAGGTCAAAGATTTGACTGCCTATATCAGAAGATTGGATGCTTTGTTAAAGAATACTTCTGTTTATGAAACAAAAATTCCATTGTGCTTGATGACCTTTTGCATATAGAAAAGATCCTGAACATACAGTAGAAAGTGTCCCAGTAGCATAAGGAATGCTGTGATGCACTTCAGAATTTCACTGGTACTGTGCTCACAATACTTTATGTTCTATAAAACAGTTTTAGAGCTGATTCATCATTAAGATTGTAGAGTTGTACCTATGCTACTAGCTTTTCACACAGAACAATGGAGCTCTGGAGAAAAGAAAGAAAATGGATGATTTCTTCATCATGTCTGTTTGTCTTTCTTAGGTGTATTGAAGATGTATATCTGCCAGCAGGTGGACTAAAGCATTCTAAAGTGTTCCTGAACTATAAATAAAACCAGTAACTTTATTATTAGAATATATTTATTAACATTCTGCTATGAAAAAGTTTAATTTTTAACCATCTGTATTTAAGACAATTCATATACATGAGAAACTTTCTAAAATTAGGAACAGCTCTTGCTTGTAGTGCAAAAGGCAATGCAAGGCGTATATTTAAGGGTGAGTTTGATCTCAGGTTCTCTCTAGGGAATATCACATTGCCTGCAGTGCCAGATACTTACAAGACAATTCAGGGTGATACCCACACCCAGGGGAATAGGTTCTCTTCCCTTTTGCTTGCAACAAGCATACAGATGAGCAGTGAAAGATCAGTCTATCTATCTATTTATGTAGTCTGTCCATCCAGCTAATTCTTTATGTTTGCCTCCCTTGTTGCTTCTACAACCTTCTCTCCGGGTGGCAGCTTAAATCTGCCTGATTTGTATCCCTTCAAAACACTTCTGATTGTCCTTTCTTAGAGTTTGACCTGTGATTTTTATGTTTTCTTCCTACAACAAGCAGGTTATGCTTCTTTCTTCAGATCTCTTCATAGCATTTTCTCCGTTCTGCTACCTACTCAGTCATTCATCATTTGTTGCTGAGATGTCATCTCCCAGCTAAGATCTGCCTGCTGAGCTAACTCTAATCACTCTTCCTGCAGATCCTCAAGGAGAAATATCTTTACTCTTCTCATGTGGTTGTCCTCCATGATAGTACCTGTAAACTGCATTGGTTTGTCAGTGTCATATCAACTCTTACAAATAAGAGTGGTTTCTTAAAATGTATCTCTTTCCTGATACTTAATATTGAGGATTTAATTGGAAAAACAGTGTATAAACTGGCACTGAAATGAAAGCTGGTAATGTTTGCTAGGGCCAGCTGGGATTGGCTCTGCTGGACATGAAGGAAGGTTCTGGCAGCTCCTCACAGAAGCCACTCCTGCAGCCCCCTTGCTACCCAAACCTGGCCATGCCAACCCAATAAATACTGTAATAAGTATATAAACACTAGAAGACTGGGGCTCTCCTTCCTTTAAACTGTAGTACTGAAGAGTGTAGTAGGTGTATGTTGATTGCTCAGATACCAGTTTTGGGTTGGGATTTTGCATAATAGGAAAAACAGTCAAGGAAAACCAGTGGATGGATTAAATAATGTTTACTGAAAAATCCTGCATTTTTCTTGTCTTTTTCCCACTGATTTCCTAATTGTGTGTTTCTAGATGTAAGCATATTTAGTGGAATCTGAATCTGAATCTTAGAAGAGCCCTTTCATCCTACAAATGAGAATGTGTTGGCACAATGCTGTGATTCATGGGCAGGTTTCGTAGTGTTGGATCTAGTGCTGTACTTGGCTGTAGAGAACTTCATGATCCAGTCCTGGCCTGATTTGGAAGCATTAAGGGTGTGGCTTCAAAAGGTACCCGCTCATCTGAATCCTTAATTTCAGGATAAATTAAGAATTTAAACATCTTTAAAATCCAGGGCTGAGTTAACTGTTCCTTAAATGTGTCAGTTCTAGAACATATCTCTATTGTTTTTATATTTCTCTTTAATTTTGGGTTTTCCCAGCACATTTTATGCTGATTCTGTGGTATATAATTGTTAGAGCTGCTGACACACGAGTAAAAAATTCTGCTCGAGTTTCATGATGTCTTTTGTTTCAGTCGTTCTGCACTGCTGCTGATCTGTGTTAGCTAAACGTTTCTATGTACTTCTTACACAAAGCTTTCTCAGATGTTTCTCCTTTAATAAAAACATCAATTTCTCCAGAAACATTTATTTTCAAATTCATAGAATTTATCTCTATGAAATGATTTTCATATGGCATGAGAGAGATGTTTAATAGCGGACAATAGCCAATAGCCAAAACACAGTATAGATCACAAAGGTAAATCTGCATATTTTCCATTTCCTTTTGGCAGATAGCCACACAGCCTCTTATGAGAAGTTACATATTTCCAAGATTTTCAGTTAACTACATGCATAATTGCTCCATTTTTTGCTTGCAGATATTGGAATGTGTCTTCATATAATAATGATAGCCTAGCCTTTAATTTATGTGCAGGAGTTTTAATTGGTAGAAATGTTTTCCATAGCAGCATCCATTCTCTAAAATAGAGCAGTGCACATCATTTGATTAACGCAGGCTAAGTCATTGGAATGTTCATGGTGGCAGTATCAATTTCGAGGAAAAAAAGCTAGAAAAAAATGCAAGCCTGTTATTATCCCATGTCACTTTATTTGTATATTAATGTTTCAAAATCTAGATTTTTGCTTCTCAATATGCTATTCAAATACTGTTGTCTATTAGGAAGTTGTTGATGTTTTTTTTTATTTGATTAAAGAAGGATGTTTTTTCCTGCAGTTCTCTGAAATACTGGTAGGTAGATGCATGGATTCAAATGTAACATGACTTTTTTCCCTACAGAAATTGAAATAAATAATTTTATGGGAAATTCCTTTAGTGTCTGTCATGTAATTTCAATTGTAGAAGTATTTTTAAGGTAGGACACTTACTGTATGTATTGCTTGACCTTGCTTGACTTGGACATCTGGACTTCCTGGAATACCCTAGAAAATACTACAGAGGCATTTAATATGTTAATATAACATTTATATGGAGCTTATTTATCAATTTACTTTTTATTTTTAAACCTTGATATATAAAGTTGCTAAGAGGATACTGTTATGTATTTAGGTAGAGAGCAAAATTAATATTTAACATTAAGATTTCAAAGTGTGCCTAATCAGTGAGATGGTCTGTCTTTGCCCATTTCTCTTTTAGTTCCTATTCAGAAACAATTCTGTTCTTCCTCTCTGATACCCCTTCTTATAGTGTAGTCTTCAGATTTGTTCCCTTGGTTTCTGGTGTCCTGCCTGAGAACTTGTTGCTGAAGACTGATGAAGCATAACATGAACTTCTGCCCTTTTTCTCCTTCATATTTTTTGTTTGTTTGTTACTTTGGTTGATCCTGTCATCTTTTTTCTCGTTTTTCTGCTTTATATTTCCTTAAGTGTCTCCTGGTCATCTCCTGGCACCTTTTCTTTCCACATTTCCAGATGCCTTGCCTTCTGTCTTCATTCTGGCTTACTCGTTTTCTAGAAAATATTTTATAATGGAAAATAAGCTATATCTATAGTGTCTAATGCCATGTCTTGTACAATATTTTGGAAGCAGTCACAGTACTTAATTTTGCTTTCTAGTATTTAAGAAAATGTTTTTCAGCCAAGAAAAGACTATAATCCATTGTAGGTTTTGGTGAAAACAGAAGAAAATAAAGGTGCAGATAAAAGTTTCTGTTTCTTGTCTATTCTTTCCCTCTTTTTTGTTTGCATAATGTTTTAATTATTTAGTTACTTTTCTTGTGAAATTGCTCACACTTGCTGTTTTTGTAGATGCATAAAAAGACCCATGTCTTTTCTTGAAGCACTCTTTTAAACAAATACTTTTAAAATGGACTTTAATATTCTCAGCTGGGTAGCCATGCATCTATGTGTGGGCAAGAACTGACATGCCCCAGTGATTATCAACAATTTTACCTCTGTTACAAGAGCATGTAGTGACAGGACAAGGCGCGATGGAAAGTAGGTTTAAATAATGTATTGGGAAGAAATTCTTTACTGAGGGTGGGGGTGGTGAGGCGCTGGCCCACATTACCCAGAGAAGTTGTGGATGCTCCCTCCCTGAAAATGTTCAAGGCCAGGCTGGATGGGGCTCTGAGCAACCTGGTCTTGTGGAAGGTGTCCCTGCTCATGGCAGGGGAGTCGGAACAAGATGATCTTTAAGGTCCCTTCCAACCTTTAACATTCTGTGATTCTCTTCAGTACTAAGAGTGCTGTGTATTTTCTGACTGAAACAAAAATCTATCTTATATTTTCTTTACTCCATAAAGTTGAAATGACGAATATTTAAGTGCCATCAGCCCTTGCTATTGGTGGCATCTATTCTAAAACAGAGAAAACTATAGGATTTTCATCAGCCTTAAAAAACCCCAGCATTAAAAACACCCCAGCATTATACATACCAAGACATGATGGAGTATTTTTTTGTATGAAATGGTTAAAATTTGTTGAGAAAATAAGCACTTCCACAAAAATATTAAATTCCTTATTAGCTCAGCATCAAGTTGCAGTTCTTGCATGAGCAGACCCATTTTGCAATGGAACAGATTTGTCTTGCAACATGGTGTACTCCTGGAAATTTGTTCTTTGAGAATGAGCCTGTGGCATTTTCTGAACTTGAGAGGCTGTTTCCTATGCTAATCAAGGCAGCTGACAAACCCTTCAGCATGCTTGAATCAGTGTGGGTTTGTCCAAGTTCTTTCTTTGCCCTGTACACCCTTAGGCACAAATTGACAGATTTTAAAAATTTTTTTTTTACCAGCTGCTGAGATGGTTGGCAAGAGACATGTAACCAGATGAAAAGGCTTGTTAGTCTGAGACATAAAATTCAGACAAACTGAGAAATTTCTTTTTAACGTTTTTATTGTGAATTGTATTTTTGCCTGTTTTTTAAATAATTTGTGATACCTAATCTGCAGCAGCATAAGCACTTTCATCTGAATGTGATTAATTAGGATGCTTGTTGTGAAGCAGGACAGTTCTCAAATGTGGCCGGTCTTGAAGATCTCACTACTGTTTCACCAGAGCTGGGAAAAAAGAGCCCCTTAGGAGAAGAAGTTTTTTGTATGCCTGTTAATGAACAGTGAGGTAAATTGTGAAGGTGACTTACAAAGTGGGAGACAGGAAAGAAGTAAAAGGTGTTCCCAGATACACAAGAGTATAATGGGCATTTTTGTTTGCTTGATGAGTCTAAGTAAGGCAGTTGCTTTTTTTCACACTCAGAATCAAGGCCTACCTGCCAGTTACCTTTCTGGAAGGAACAAATTGCTCCTAAAGGAAAGCAGGGCATACAGCAAATTTGTATGGCTTTTTGGGTAACAAGATTAACCAACATTCAGATTGGTGAACAAAACAAGCAGAAAGGTACTTACACTTTTAGATGAAATTTAATGTCTCTGTTTACTTAGAGTCATGGAGGTCTTCCCAGCCTTACTTAATCTGTGATTCTAAGATCGAGTCCATTAACCAGCACTGCCAAGTCCCCCGCTATGCCATGTCCCTAAGTACCACAAACTACATTGTTTTTGAACATTTCAGGGATGGTGACTTCACCACTTCCCTGGGCAGCCGGTTCCAATGCTTCACTACCCTTTCACTGAAGACATTTTTCCTAATAGTGAATCCAAACTTCCCCTGGCACATCATCTTCTTGTCTTGTCTGTTGTTACATGGGAAAAAAGATGGACACGCACCTGTGTACACCCTCCTTTCAGGTGGTAGTAGAGAGCAATAAATTCTTCCCTGATTCTTCTTTTCTCCAGGCTAAGCAACCCTCGGTACCTCAGATGTTCCTCATAAGCCTGGTGCTCCAAATTAATTTCCAGAATTATATGGTAGTTCTTTATCCTGTTCTGCACAAGTATACATTGGGTTCATAGTGCTTTACAGGGCTGCAGTACATTATTCCCTAAACAGTTTAGTGATAGATATGCTAGTAAGGAGGAGAGTAATGAAGAGCCTGCATAGTGGCAGCTATGGGCTCCTATGTCAAAAATAATTCTATTATATTCACTCTCAGTCATGTAATCTGTGCTTCTGCATTTATCAGATATTAGGTGTCCACAAATCATAGGGCAAAATGAGTACTGGGATGACTTTTCTGGTAATTTTAAGAAAAATTTTCCAAGGAAATACAGTTAGTTTGTACAATTAAATGGTCTATTTGTCTGCCAGGCTCTTTCCCCCCAATATTTTCCAAACATGTCAGCTAATTTAAAATTTATAGGAAGTAGAAATTCATTAGTTCACTGTCATTCATTCAGTGAATTCATTCATTCACTGTCTTCTTATTGTTTTGTGGTAGTGGCGAGGTAAAAGCGATGCCTGAAATCAGGTGTTTGGAAAAGAGTCATAATACTTTTTAGTCTTCTGGAAATGCTGGTTCCTGGAAAAACTGTTGTCTCCTATGGAACTGATCCCAGTCTTTTCCACACTGATAATACAGCAAGGTGCGCTGGGCTTGAGGCATGAACTCTTGAGTCTGGCACAGACTTTTATGCCAGTTTTTCTATACCCTGGACTAGGAACTGCCTTTAAAGTGGGTGCCATTGCTTTGACTTCTAATGATGAAAAGCCATCCGTGAGAGCTGAGAATATATTTGGTTTTATGATATATTGCTGTTAGAACTGCAGGACTTCAGCGTTAAAAAACAGAAATGCATCTTTTTGACAGGGTGAAAAAATGATACTTGGCCATTTAGGCCAGTGTGGGGTCTTCTAGCCAGCTGGAGGTAGGAATATAATGCCTAGATATCATTTATATCCGCTTGTGTAAGGCCCCAGCAAGGATTCAGACTTACTCCTGAACTTTAACAAGCAGCTGTGTAGGTTCATCACAAGCAGGTTTCATTGTTATTGGGAGCTTCTCAGGCTGCTTGTCTCCTGGCAGCACTCCTGCTTACTTCTGGATTCAGTTTCATATAACTGGTGTTTGTTACTGATCCCATCTGTGATACTTTTTTTTTTTTTTCAATTGAATAAGAAGCAAAGGATCTGGTGGAGAAAAAAGGGAAGCTTCTTATCACTGATTTTTAGATACGTGCCAGGAGCACTCACTGTACTCATATTATTTGAAAACCTTATCCTGGGCCCGTTTTTCCCCCCTTGACAAGATAACAGGCTTTGATGAAGTGGATTGCAGACATGTTCAAACATGTCGTCTTCACCTTTTAAAATTGATTTCTAGAAATGTTGGAGGAATCAAAGGATATTTTCAGGAAATGAAACAAGTCTCCTTGACATTGGTATGTTTTAATTTAGTGCTGTGGCCTGGAAAAGAAAGAAAAGTGTTCTTAAGACAATATAACAAATCTATGAAAAACATGCATCTTATATGCCAGAGTATCAGTGATACCACACTATGATGAGTTTTAATTCTTTGTGTCAAATAACCCAGAGGAATGACATTATATTACCTGATGTTAATGTGGTTTCTTTCTTATGAATAGTTCACTTGAAATTTCCTTGATTGCCACAGAGTATCCTATTTTTAGGCAGGACTGAGGTTTGCTGCTTTTTGTTGAATAGTTTGCAGATACTTAGTTTATATCAAGTTGTAAGGATGTCCCTAATCCTGCCTCAGTTGCCAAAGCTCTTTTTTGCATAAGTAAATCATAGCCAAGAACACTCAGGGTGACTTAAGAAAACTAGTATGTAGCTCGTTCCTGCTTCTGACGAGGTTGCTGGACTGGTTTCTGTATCCTTATGTTGTGACTGTTTCATTAAATGGAACAGGCCCAGGCGTTGGTACCTTGTTCACATGTCCCTGTCATGTCTGCAGATCAGTAGGTGAGCAGGCAGTGCTTAGACATGGCCTGCCGTGCAGCATGGGTGAGGAAAGCCTACTGAGTGTGGTGTGAGCATGAGTGTGTTCTGTCAAATCCATTGAAAAATCAAATACAGAAAAAAATCCTCAGGAGGCACTGCAATAAAACCTTCTCAGATTATTATAATATCTTTAATTTTGCACATTTTCTTCATTTCAGCTGCTTTTGTTTTCACTGCACATTTACAAGTGTGTTAATTCAGGTTTTCACGAGCCATATATTTTTAGGTATTGCTAACAATTTATCCTGAAGAGGTGGTACAGGAAGGTAGATCATCTTGTTAGTGTGTGCTGCTGATCCTCTGGGGCAAGGATCTGTCTGTAAAGACTTCCAAGTGGAGGCTTAAAGCAAAGATGTGCTTTCCAGTGGCTTTGTGAGTGAAGGCTTACATTCCTTTCTGCTGTTAAGATATCACTAGTTTAGTCCTTCAATTTAAATATCACTGTGTCAAAAGGTTCTTCTTTGTATCTGTTCTCAGTCTTAAGTAAGATAAATTAAAATGTATTGCAACTGAAGCAGAAGAATCGTCTTCTATTGTCACAGGAAATGGTGTGATCTTTGGATGAACTAGGAAATCCTGATAACATACAGTAAATCTCTGAACATCATTAAATGTGACATTTGGCTTAATATGTATGTTGGCTACATAGTCTCATTGGGCACCTGGATGCAACTTTTTGTAAATGAAGTCTTCGATGAAACAATGGATGTTTAAGAGAATGTCATTGTAGACAGGTGGACATAATCGTTCTTATCAGTACTGAATGTTTTGTTTCCTTCTTTTGTGCTTTTTTACCAGTTATGAAAAAAAGTTTGAAGTTTTTATATATAACTGTTTTATATATATATATGAATACAGTCAGTATTTTCCTGTCTGTATAGCAGTCAGAGCCATTCTTTGCTGACAGAGCACACTGGGAAGCAAAGGTCGTACTCTGATACTCTAAAATCTCTCCCACCTCTCAGCTGCAAATTCCTTGCATTTACCTGGTGTTTCATCATCATCTCTTCTGAACTTTAGTTTTCCTGTCAGTCTTTCAGATACAGATGACTTTCTGAGCACAAGATCTGAAGTCACATCCTAAATGAAAACTACTATTTTGATGGTTTGTACGCTCCTTTAAAATGCTTTGATAACTGTCTGAGCAGAGGTTTATCAGCTCATTAGTGGTATTGCTATCTGGAAAACCAGGAGAGGTCAGTGGGAAGCCTGAACTTCAAGCAAAATTTTATACTGGTTTTTGACTTCAGTATATAGCATCTTTTCATAGTTTTCAATATTGTGAACTTTTAGACATCAGTCTTATTCTGCAGTTGCTCTACCTCACAGGAGAGGAGAATCTGAAAAAGGCTAAATAGGAGCAGAAAGGAAAAAAAATGGCTGCTGGTTCATATCTCTGTCTTGCTCTGAGGACAGGATAGCAGACATTATTATCACTAATAAGTTCTAGGACTGAAGAGAGTAAAAGAAACTTCCCAGAAACTGTGAAGAGACAGAAAGCTTCCTTTTGGCTGGTTACTCCAGCTGGGTAGAGCAGCCCACTCAAGAATACCAGCAGCTTTCAGATAGTCAGGGAAAGGTAATGAATATGTCACTGGTGGACTTCCCTGCGATTTCACTGGTCGATTCATCTTTCACCCCTACGTATCTGTTCCACACCACACAATATGTAGCACAGCACTGATGTTTGCTCTTCAGATTAATCTCTGAGAACACTTCTTTGTGTCCTGAAGGGCTTTGTTGAATAAACTTTGACACAGTAGAAACTACAAGAAATCTTTGGCAAATACAAAGAAAAAATCTTTGGCAAAAAGCTACTTACCTTTTCTTACATATCATAGCAACACAGTTTTCTAGGGTGTTAAATTCAAGGACACCTGGAAATACGTTCACAAATAAATACACTTGGAATGTTTTTGTCGGTTTTTGCTTTATTTTTTACTTGTCTGAGTATATCTTCATGCTCTCTATTTCTTCTTTTTTATGAGTAGTCTCATTCTCAGATGAAAGAAACCCAGGATTAAATAAAAAATATTCCAACAACTTTCAGGTTTGCCTTTCATCCAACTGTTAACATATTCATAATACTGTCTAAGCAGCTCTGAAGATAGGAGGTAAGAAGAGAGAACTGTAGTGGGAACAGCTATTTAGTGAACCGCACGCTGTAGTTAAAGCAATACTGCTGCCAAAACCAAATTTCCAGCACAGCCTGTGCAGGTTAACTCCCCAAAGGTACATCTGACTTCAAAGACACTTTTGAAAGAGCTTTAGTCTTTAAAATCTTACCCAGTGGCTTGCTCTCTTTTTACCAATTTGATAAAAAAATATATTTAATCAATGTTGTAATTGTTCGGTTCCTTGAATAGTCCTTCTAAAATCCTAATAATAGTCCTTTTTTTTCCAAAGCAAGAAAAAACCTATATCTTGAAACTAACATTGTTGTCACACTTTAAATATTATCAGCAACTTTATTTAGTAAGTCATCACATTCAAAATGCATCCCAGATCTTTTCTTTATGCTGCAATTGCTGATGCTGACCTTTAGATTGCTGTTGGTTATTTTTACTGAGGTGAGAAAGACTACATCAATTTCCTGCAGCAAATTTCATCATAAATAGGAGTATTTTTTATGATTGCTGTTGCTATATATCTAGAATTACATGGGATAGTGTATAAATGATAGTGGGAATATATTCAGCAACGGAACTAGGATTATATGGACTACTGCCTTGAGGAACTACTTGACAATTGGACTTAAAACTCTGCATGGAAGGGTGTGCATCGGAGCAGATGTTCATAAATTTAGTAAGAACTAATATTTCCATTTCAGGAGTTTTCTAGTTATTTGACACTACTAGTATCCTCTTTATATCTTTTTTAATCTATGCTGATCTAGGCATACATCAGTAGATGGATATATTAGGTAATTATTTTTCTACCAGTAGTATAATTTGGACATGAAACTACCCTGTGGCATACCTTTGCAAGCTACTGATTACACGGTGGGTAGAGCTGAAGTAGTGACCAGGCAGTAAAAATCAGTTGTCAGTGCAGAGAGGGGATAGAAATCTAAGTTTTTGCACGCTTGAATTTTCTTCTTTGTTTTCTTGTTAATTCTCTTTGGTTTTCATTTAATTAGAAATATGAAGTTCTTTAGATCTTTAATTACTTTTCTACCTATATTAGTACATTTTGTTAAAAAAGTTTGCTAAGGATAAAGGGCTTATGCAATCATGCTATTTCTGTCTTAAAACTTTTTCTGCAATAACATTTAAATCTTTTGGATAAGTTCCAGAAATTTGATAGACAAGGATAAATCTGAAATTTATTGCATTTATAGGATCATAGGACAGTTCACATGTCAAGGGGCCTCATGAGATCTCTAGTGCAGCCTCCTGCTCAAAGCAGGGTCAACCAAGGGTTCAGACCAGGTTATTCAGGGATTTGTCCAGGTAGATAATGAAATTCTCCAGTGGAGGAGATGGTATCTTTGGGCAACCTGCAGCACTGCTGGACCATGTTGAGAAAACTTCCTTATACACAGGCCAAACTTTTCTATTTTCACCTTTTCCCTGTTTTCTGTCATCCTCGTTTCACACTCCTGTGGCGAGCGTGACTGTGGGAACATCAGCATTGCTGAGCTGCTGTTAGATCCCTCAGAGCTGTCTCCTGACCACCAGAAACAGGCCCAGTTCTCCCAGCCTCTTCTCACAGGGCTCCAGCTCTGACCACCATGAGTGGCCTCCACTGACCTTGCTCCACTTTGTCAATGTCTTTCCTGTTCTGGGAGGGAGAGGACATGTCTGACCCCAGTGTCCTGGGGCCATACACGCAGTCTGATGAGTACCTACTAAAGGATCACTTTTCTGTATTTTCTCTATGTTCTATACAATAGGCAGCCTGATTGATGATAATGGCCATAAAGTCCAACAATAAAAAATACCTGCATAATTAATTAAACTTTTAATGGATGCTGTATTTTCAGATGTGCCCAAATTGAAAAGACCTTCAGTGCCTTATGGGACAGAATCTAATCATAAGGGAAGAATCTGTAAAAGACTTGATTTTATCAATATGGATGTTTTCAGCAGTTCCCCTGTATAATTACATCCTACACATAAAAGTATTTCTTTTCCGATCTGTAGCATGACAAATAGATGTTTTCCCCTCCTGAAAAACACTAAATACCCATTTTTGTTCCTTCTCATACTGTGCCTGATTTTGTATGTCTCTGTCATTCTTTTTGACTTGTCTTTCAGAATCCTTTCTGAACATTATTTTACTAGCCACTTTTCTTGCTTGAGAGCCGAGGAGATTTTAGCTTGAGTTAATACAGTTACAAAGCTTTAGTTTTGTCTACAACAGATGTAATTTGTCTACAACAGATGACATAAACATGTAGATCTGACCCACAGTTATCTAACAGGTATTAAATTCATCACTGGCAGAGGTATTGCCTTACTTGTGTCTGATGTAATAAGAATTATTCCCTGAATAATCTCAACTAGCTGTGTGACTTAATGAGTATAAAGGAATGTTGTTAATACAATACATGAACGTGTTTCTGGGTGAATTAGCCAGGCTAATTTTTCAGTGCTCATGGCTGATTGTACTGTCCTTATAACCCCTCCCAGCTACTGTTAGACACTCAGTGTTTTTACTTTTAAATTACCAATTCTTAGGGTTTTGGATGTTGTTTTCATTACTGGATGTTCAGTAGGATGTTCACTTCTCATGAATTAACTTCATTTTAATTTGTTCAACTATTGAGCCATCTGCTTTTTTTTTCCTGACTTAAAATCCAATAGCCCTGCTTTCAATTAAAATGTAATGCCTTGGGCAGAAAATGAGCTTTCATGTATGTTTTCAGTATTTTCTGTTTCTAAAAATACACTGGGATTTTTTGTTAAACCAGTTGTAGGTATTCAGAGTTCCAACTGTGTAATTTTTAAATGAACCTTAACTTAAAAATGCTCTCTCTAAATTAGAGCTGTTAGTGATTTAGTGATTGTTATTTTTCACTGGCATTGCCTCATTCTTCCTCTTGCAGTTCAAATGCTCTTTCATTAACCTGCAGAAAAAGTGTACTTCTTTGAGTACTAGATAAGCTTGATGTACATAATTGTACATGCATGCAAGAAGTTGGTGATACTCCCATTCTAGAAATCATTCCCATTAATAGAAACATATGATTGTTTCAGAGGGCTTGACCTTGTTAACAGCAGCCCATGATTCTTGATTGAAGCAGTGCCAGTACTCCAAATGCAAAGGCAAGAAAAGCCAGATAGGCTGCAAAATTCCTTTAAGTGGGAGGCAAATGTTGACAGCAGAAAGGATTGTGTGGATTTAATTTTTTTGGTGGGTTGGAAAGACTGACAAGAAGAAAATTATTTTTTGAAGAGTTTTGACATGACTCTTAAGTGTAGCAAAAGGATGTTTTTACTCTGGGATGCCTAATTTTAATAGAAAAAGTATATTCATTAGAGAAGTTTTGTAATAGGTGTCAAGGACTTTGAAGAGAAATGTAATTAACATCATTTTATTGGCACTGTAAGGGTAAAGCAGAGAATACTGAAAAAGAGCTACTAACTTAGCTTTCTATTTTATAAATCCATGAAGGAAAAAGAAGCTACTCCCCTCAAAAAAAAAAAGAAAAAAACCCACATAAATGGGCTGACAATATTTCCAGAATTTTACAGCTCAAAGTTTGGAGATAGCGTAAGATAAATTTTCATAGGAATAATATCTCTGAAAAGATGTAGGTAGAATTGTCTTTTTGTCTCTGATACTTCTGTAGTGGGGGCCTCTTTTTGCATGACTGAAATATGCATGTTTTCTTCCTATTGAGAGGGGTGAGAGACGTGTATTAAACAGAAGCAAGTGCAAGATTACTGTGTTAATGGTAAAAGGCAAAAGTGAGGTATGTTTGAGGATTGGTACTGGAGGAGGTAGTTAAATAGCTCTATATCTCCCTGATTTAATTTGGTTAGCTCAGAGCAAAAATGAGTGGAAAATATATGAAATTTATTTTCACTTTTTACCTAAGATCAGTGGTGCAGAAAGAGTACCACTGAGACCCTTGTTTTGGTGCTTTGTGGAGGAATGCTGTTGATTATGGACATTCTGTTCCCACAGGTGTAGTTGGTTGACACTGGCTGGATGTCAGCCACCCAGGAAGCCACTCACTCACTCCCCTCTGCATCTGGACAGAGGAGGGAAAATTTAACGAAAGGCTCATGGGTTGAGATAAGGATTGGGAGAAAACACCCATAAATTACCATCAAAGGCAAAACAGGCTCAACTTAGAGATTTAAAGTGAAGTTATTGCTAACAAAATCAGAGCAGGATAATAAGAAGTAAAATAAAACCCTAAAAACACCTTCTCCCCACCCTGCTCCCCCTCCTTCCCAGCTCTACCTCCTACCCCAGCGGCACAAGGAGACAGGGAATGGGAGTTACAGTGAGTTTATCACCCGTAGCTTTTCCTGCTGCTCAGGGACAGGAGTCCTTCCCGTGCTGCACCATGGGTCCCTCCCATGGGAGACAGTTCTCCCTGAACTTCTCCAGCACGTGTCCCTCCTTCTCCAACATCTCACAAGAAGCAGCTCCCTATGAACTGCTGCAATGTGGGTCTATCCCACAGGCAACAGTGCCCCTCAAACTGCTGCTGCATGGGTCACTCTTCCATGAGGTTCAGTCCTTCCAGGACAGGCTACTCTAGCGTGGGTCTCTCTCAGCTCAGGTCTTCCATGCAGTCACAGCCTCTTCTCAAGTATCCACCTGCTCTGGTGTGGGCTCCTCCATGTGCTACAGGTACATCTCTCCATCCCCATGGGTCATCATAGGCTGCAGGGGGAGAGCCTGCTTCACCATGACCTTCACCACAGGCTGCAGAGGAATCTTGGCTCTGGTGCCTGGAGCATCTCCTCCCCCTCCTTCTTCACTGACCTTGGTGTCTACAAAGTTTTTCTTCTCACATGTTCTCACTCTGCTCTTCTCTGGCTGCAATTACAACTGCCCCACCATTTTTGTTCTGTTTCTTCTTAAACATGTTATCAAAGAGGCATGACCACCCTTTGTAATTGGCCAAACCTTGGCCAGCGGCATGTCCATCTTTGGAGCCACTGGGTATTGACTCTGCCAAACACTGAGAAAGCTTCTGGCAGTTTCTCACAGGAGCCACCCCTGTAGCTCCCTCTCCTTCCAAAACCAGGCCATGCAGACCTAATCAGGTGGTCACAAAATCCTATACTGCCTATAGCTTTCTGTAAGCAGCAGCACATGTCCCCGTGCACTAGGAACACAGTCTGCAGCTAGCATCAAAGCTACCCAAGTCAAGCATTAAAGAACTGCCTGCTCTGTGTTGGGACAGCACTTGGGCTAGCTGTCACCAGTGCCAGGGACCATCCTGGTGCAGATGAGTGACCCTGGAGTGTGTTAGCGTGTTCCAGCTCTCAGGGCAGGATGGCAACTGAACTTTTGGACATGTGCAGGAATGTACTCAAAAGCTATGTGGCTGTAGTCCTGTGGCCACCATCTCTTAGTGGCTCTGTTTGAGCAGGGGAGGTTGCACTAGATGGTCTCTGGAGGTCCTTTCCTACCTCCACTGCTCTGTGGTTCTGTGACTCAAAACACACTGGAGCTAAGAAAGCCCCTCCAGATTTCATGACATGGGAAGATCTGAATGATTCCATATGCTCATGAAGAGCCAGGTTTTTCTCTCAGAAGTCAATTGTCCACATGACAGCCACCTCTTTTCCTTTGGGGCATTTATCAGTGACTGCACAGAAAACTAACAAGCTAAACACAAGCATGAGGAGTGCAACATCTCACTAAAAGCATTGATTCTGTTTTTGTAGCGTGTGTTGCAGGTGCCCATAGTTTTGCAGCTGACAAGTCAAATTTTACAGCTAAAGCAACTCGCTGCATGTCAGTGCTGTGAGCCAGCAAGTTGTCAGCTTGGTCCTGGCCTGGATTCCTTAATGAGACTGTCTTAATGCTTCTTTTCTGTGGTGGTACTAGTCATGGAGTGACACAAGGAGTGTGCACAGTAGAGGCTGACTGTAGTTCAATACAAAAATTGAATACAGTTTGTTTTGCTCCAGTAATTAATGTATTGCCTCTGTCTTTTAAGAAGACTTCTCTTTTTGCTCCAATCTTGAAAGTAGCTGTTCTTGACACAACACTGTTGTTTGGTGACTTTGGTAGTCTTTGGCCATGGTCTGAAGAGCCTGTAGCCTGTAGTGCAGCTCTGGGCATTAAACCTGGGGCTTTTTACAGGGTATATTTGCACGGGGACAAATTTCTCTATGAAGGCTTTGGGGTTTCTGTTTAAAGTCTTTAAAGAAGAAGAAGAAGGAAAAGCTTTTCAGAGGCTTTCTACCAGGCATTAGATTTGGATTGGCATTATAGGCAGTGCCTTTGAGATAGAGTAATTGTAAATTGACTTCACTCTTTACTGCTACATTGTGAGAAGAGTGGTAACGGGAGAAGTTACTCTGGGAGATGTTTGGGATCAAGCCTAAGAAAACAGGTGTGGAAGGACAAGAGCTTTCCTAAGAAGTCATCGGTGTCTTTGGTACCAGGACAAAAAGGAGAAAAAGTTGATCATGTTGTGGAAACCCAATATAGGGAGAAAGGCATCCCCATACAAAATGTTCAGTAGCCCATTTGATACACAAGTGGGTACCATAGAACAGAATAACAAAAGCTGCACTGAGGTTTCATGCCTGTTACCCTCCTAACCTGCAAAGGCCTTGCAAGGATGTCTTTAGATTTTCAGATGCATTTTTTGATGGAGAATAGATACTTGGCCCCAAGCCTGAGCATTGGATCTGACTTTATTTTTGCAATTGTTAGTAGGGGCTGTTTTTGTCTATAGTATCATTCCTGACACTGGTAACAGGGCATACAGTAGTTCCCTTGTTGGTGGGGTGTGCTACCAGGCTTGTGCCCAGCATGGCTGTGGGACCTGCTTGGGGATCAGTTCCTTGCCACCTATGGTTCAGTGAAACCAACCTAGTGTCTCTGCTGCTGGTGCTCACTCCGTGCCAAGGAGGTCGCGATGTTACGTTCCAGCCTCCTTAGATTCTCCCGCAGTGTTTGGTGCTGTGTGCTGTGGGACCTCCCCCGGGACTGGCTCCTTGTCACCTGTGGTTCAATCAAAGAAACTTGATGTCCTTGCTGAAGGTGCTCACTCCTTGGGGAGGCATGGATGCCCTGTTCAATCTGTCTCTCATAGCATTCCATCCTCCTTGGATTCTCCTTCAGGGGCAGTGTGCTGCGAAACCTCCCAGGGGTTCGGCTCCTTGTCACCCGCGGTTCTCTGTAAGAAACCCGGCGCCCCTGCTGTTGGCGCCTTCTCCTCCCTGAAGAGGCACGGAGGTACCAGTCATGTCGCAGAGCTCGTCCCTCATCGCGTTCCATCTCCCTTAGGTACTCCCTCAGTGTTTGGCTGGAAGATCTGCGCGACCTCTGCCGGGATCGGCTCCTAATTGCCCTCGGTTCAATGAAAGAAACCTGGTATTCTCGCTGATGGCGCTTACGCCTCCGTGAGAGGGCACGGACGTGCCGTTTGGTCCTTGGAGCTCGACCTTTGTCACGAGAATTGTTCCGAGCCCTGCTCTGGCGCCGTCTCCTGCTGCTTGAATGGTTGTAGCCCTGGACCTGCTGGACCCTGGCGCGGCCATCATGATGTCTCCTTGGATACCTGCTTCGGCTCTTCACTTGGGCCCTGCCACGGCTGCCCCCACTGCTGCCACCGTGGCTGTGACCGCGGCTGCCCCTGTGGCTGTCACCGCGGCTGCCCCCACGGCTGCCACCACGGCTGCCACCACGGCTGCCCCCACGGCTGCCACCGTGGCTGCCACTACGGCTACCACCACAGCTTCTGCTGTAAGACTTGCGGTGCTGGTGTCCTGAGGAATGATGCTGACATCTTTCTGCAGAGTGGGACCCAGGTTGCTCTCCTTGAGTATGGCTGACAGAGCTGATGGACTCCCCAATAGAATGCACCTCCGAGTTACTGTCTCCCACCATGTGGACTGTATTTGGGAAAGGTGACTGGCATATCAGGCCCTCCACTCTTCTGTGGAGCCACTCCACCATGCAGTAAAAACAGAAAGGGTGCTGACGCCAGCTCACGGAGGCTTGGTCATTAACGGTGGCCCGGCAGATTGGGCACCTTAGGTTCTCCGAAGCACCTGGATGTGCAGCCCGGGACAGCTGACTGGTGCTGGCAGCAGAGGAAGAGATGCCACTCTCTGCCAGGTCTTCCTCTGAGGCCATTTTGCCCTGCAAACCAAAGAGATAAGCTGATGTGTTCCCTGGTGCTGGGGACACAGTTTGGAGGCAGCAGCAAAGCTACTGAAGTCGAGCAAAGAACTGCCCACTCTGCCTCAGGACAGCACTTGGGCTGCCACCAGTGCCAGGGCCCATCCTGGGGCAGATGAGTGACACTGGGGTGTCTTGGCATGTTCTAGC
This sequence comes from Leptocoma aspasia, assembly GCA_013399835.1. Lineage (NCBI taxonomy): Eukaryota > Metazoa > Chordata > Aves > Passeriformes > Nectariniidae > Leptocoma > Leptocoma aspasia. Next base: position 468,768 of record VXAX01002969.1, on the reverse strand, counting down.
TCTTGAGGCATGATGGTAACTGACCTCTCTGATATGTGCGGGCAGGAGCTGGGAAGCTGAGAAAGGGATTCCTGGCCTCTCAGCAGCTGCAGACAGAGCCTGAGTGCATGGCAGATTGGGACTAGCACCCCAGGCCCCGTCAGTGTCCTTGTCCTGCAAATCTCTGTGCCCTCAGCACACAATGGGGTGGGGGTCCTTTTTCCCCCCACCTGCAGTGTCTCCAATGGAGGAGGCCAGACACTGTGGCCTTTTGGGGCTTCCCCAAGCCTCCAAAAGGCTTGTTGTCACACGTGTCACAATGACTCTCTGGTGACATCATGAGGCTTTCAGGGACCACACCTAGAAGACACAAACTCCATCCCCAAGGAATGAAAACTTCCAAGATGGCTCATCTCACACATCTGCTCCACTGTCAAGCAAAATCCTAATGCCATATTTTTAATATAAAGTCACAGGTTACACTGATCATACTCAGCCCTATGTTCTGTTTTAGAAATAAATCAGCTTAAGGCATTTCTTACTCCTTGGTCAACTTTGCAGGTTGAAAGAGGTGATACTCCACTGGAGCAGTCTGTCCAGTGTGCAGCTCCCCAGCATAAGTAGAGATGGACATACTGGAGAGTGTCAAGTAAGGGTTCATAAGGATGATGACGGTTCCAGAGCATCTCTTCTACAAAGACAGGGCTAGGAGTGCTGCCTCCAGGCTGTTCAATCTGGAGAAGACTCCATAGGGGATCTTTTCCAATGTATACCAATAAATGAAGAGAAGGTACAAAGAAGACAGAGCCAGGCTCTTTTCAGGGGTGCCCACAACACAGAACTTGCCTCTGAATGTTGGGGAGCTTTTTTTTTTTTTTTTTACTATGAGCGTGACCAAGCAGTGTCAGGGAGCTTGTGGACTCTCCCTCCTTGGAGATGATACTCACAAGCTCTCTTGCTGTGGTCATGGGCTAGTTGGCACTGCTCCCTGGCAGAAACCTGATGTCCCCAGTGTCCCTGCTGCCTTCTGCTGTAGTTCTGGGCTTACAGCCTGACCCTCATCACGATCCCTTCTCATTTGCTTTTCTCTCTATTTGACCTTAAGTGCTGCGGGGCCTGCCCTGAAATGGGCTCTCTGTTGCCTTTCATTCCCTGGAGGAAACTCAACTCCCCACTGCTGTTTCTTGTGCCTCCCATAATAAGCTGGGACTGGCTCATCTGGGTTTAGGGTTCAGCCCTCATCATAGAGTGAAACCAGTTAAAGTGCCACAGCTTGTCTCAGTCTTGGTAGATCAACAAACTCTTGTTCACACAAGTCTGATAAGCCCAGCTGAAGTAGTCTTTCATTAACTTCGGCAAAGATGCCACTTCCATTCCAAAGCTTCCATGTACTCTCAGTCAAAAAAAAAGCACAAGACTGGGACTGGTTGCAAGGTCTGGTAGATGATTCAAAGGGGAGCATTTTGTCCTAACCTTTAGTACCCATCCCTACTGACCATATGGACTTTTGAGTATCTTCACCTTTCCAGGAGGAAGAGTTTAGTTGTTTATAAAGCCAGTGGCATCCTTGCCTGTATCAGTAATAGTGTGGCCAGCAGGACCAGGGCAGTGATTGCTCCCCTGTACTCAGCACTGGTGAAGCTGCACCTTGAGTGCTGTGTCCAGTTCTGGGCCCCTCAGAAAGACATTGAGAGGCTGGGCAGAGGTGGGGAAGGGTCTGGAGCACAGATCTAATGAGGAGCAGCTGAGGGAGTTGTGGTTGTTTAGCGTGGAGAAAAGGAGGCTCGGGGCAGGGGGGACTTCATTGCTCTCTTCAACTACCTGAAAGGAGATTGTAGTCAGGTAGGGGTTGGTTTCTTCTCCCAGGCAAGTAGTGACAGGATGAGAAGCCATAGCCTCAGGCTGTGTCAGGGGAGATTCAGGTTGGATAGCAGGAACCATGTCTTCACAAAAACAGTTATCAAGCATTGGAACGGATTACCCAGGGAGGTGGAGAAATGACTGTCCCTGGAAGTATTTAAAAGACATGTAGATGTGGCACTTAGGGATGTAGTTTAATGGTGGACTTGGCAGAGCTTGATTAACAGCTAGACTTGATCACTTTAAAGGTCTTTTCCAACTTAAACTTCTATGGTTCTAGTGAAATATATGTGTACATGTAGATTGACTTTCCCCACCTGCCTTTTAGAATTATCTAATTTAGTACTGTGTTCACAATACATTTGGGAAATTCCTTAATTTCATTTGGTATTTACTGTGCTTGTAACACTTTTCCTTCTTAATGCACCTTTGTCTCTCTCCTCTGTGCCCCCATAGCCCAACTGTTTGTATAATTGCATTGGATCTATTTTCAAATAACTTTTTATCTATTAAACCTTCCCAACGTGAGTATTTTACTTACTTAATTGATGCTTGCTGCTTTCCAGATTAATCTTCCACTGAGTGCAACATACCACATTTTTTACATGTATTCAAGTATTTTACAATAATGAAATGTTCTTCTGATGCTTTTAGTGATTGTAAATAACTGTTTAATCCTAAATTATTGAATTTATATCCCATCTGAGGTCTTTTAGGTGTGTTCTCTCAGAGGTTTTAAAGGAGCTTATGACTAACATTAGAGAACTGTCTGCTGGTCCAGGCTTTAAATAAATCATTTGATCTGATAAAAGCAGCATAAACATTTATTAACAAATCATGACATGAGCTGTTCTTTTCAATAAAATTTTTTTCTTTATGCGTGTTGGAAGTCAAAGAAACTTGTATATGAATGTTAGATCATGCTGTGGCTGTGTTCCTCCTTTCCACTTTTGCTTTCCAATCCTTGGAGCAGCATGTTTCTGAGACCCACAGCTGTCCCTTTTCAGCTATAATTCACTTATAATTAGTTCATTATAAGCATTGCCATTTTCTGTGCTGTCAACAATGTCACTGCTGCAAAAGCAGCTTTTTCAATAGTACCTGTGCTGTCAGGGAGCTCTCAGGCACTATATAACATGTTCTTTGCAGGATGATAAATTCAATTATTTGTTGTTACCCATTGGTTACAGAGCATTAGGGAATAGAGCGTTCAGAACTATTCTACCTGAATATATTTGTTTTGTTTTGGTTTGGTTTTTTTTGTAAATTCTAGAGTGCTCTACAAATTAGCAATTATATATATATATCACAGATTTTTACAGCATTTCTTAATTGAAGAATTTTTTTGAGCAAGAGTTAACTTTATCTTATTTTGTGTAACCTTTAACTAATTCAGAAGCATTTGAATGGAAACTCAGTAACAACAAGAAGTTTCTTTGGTTTTCTAGTATTTAGCCATTGCAGTTAGAATCCAGCTTAGTTCTGGCAGGTCACATTTACAAAAAGCATTGAGCTGTGATGATGTTATTCCCTTTAGAAGACTGATAGCTGGAATGTAATCCTCATCTATTCCTGCTCCTGCTGAGATCATTTGGCTTCCTTTTCAGCTGAGGAAGAGTTAGTTGTGGAGTGTGACCTGTGGACTGTCACCTCTGTCTCTCAGCACTGCTCAAAGACAGCAGTCCCTGTCACGTGAGTGCAAACAGCACAGGCATTCAGTGCACAGTCTGGTAGGAATGTGTAAGTTTAGATTTCCTAAGGATGACAAATACCATGTCACTGATTGTTCTGTTTCATGATATTTTTCAGAAATGGAAAAATTTCAGGGTTCGGAAGGCAAGAAGGAAGATGAAGAAAAGAAATACCTTGATGTTATCAGCAACAAAAACATAAAGCTGTCAGAGAGAGTTCTGATCCCTGTCAAACAATATCCAAAGGTACTGTAAATATAGTCTAACACTTGTTTAATATTTTTTAATGTAATGATAAAAAAGTTGTACACTTATTGACTCATAATATGCAGGCTTTGTGATAGTAAAAAATAAAATTATGCTTCTATTTAAATGTCTCTGTTAGCTATTACATGTTTTAGTTTCTGTCTCAGGGCCTTTCAGAAAAGCAATTAAAGTGAATGAGATGTTTTTTCAAATTCAGGTAGGTTTTGTCCTTAAGCAAACTGCTGAGGTTTTTTTCTTGTTTGGGGTTTTTTTTTTCCACGTGTATCATCCTTTTATGAAATAAAATACCCGTTGCCAAAGAAAAAAATGTTCCAGCAACTCTGAAAAGCTTCCTCATAGAAGAGTTGGGGGATTTTCTCTTGTGTGATAAGTTTTAAAAGATCAAGTGTCAGGATTACTGCAGGCTGTGACTGACAATGTTCATTGCTGTTTGTAAAAATCAAATATTTTAGCATCTCAGTCTTTCCTATTAGTTCTCATTGTTACATACTTTAATGCAGAATAGGTTTTTTTTCTTGCAAAATATAACTGCTTGTTGGAAGTTTTTGATTTTATTCTTTATAAGAGAATATTAAGTTTTTTTGAAACTTTGGTGTTTGTTTGGTTTTCTTGTACAGTTTTTTTATTTTACATAAACAGTTATTCCAATAGTATTCATACTGAAATGATAAACATCTCCATTTGTCTCCAGAGTATTTTTTCCTTGCTGATTTATTATCACATGGTACTTGGTTCACCATTAGCCTTGATTACACTCTGAGCTTTTTGTTTTATACTTCCATCAGAGCAATAAATTACAATGGGTAAAAAGCTCATCAAACAAAATGAAAGGTGTAAAAAAATTTGGATTAGATGATTCCAGCTGACACTTACCTCCTGACTAGTGAATATAAAACTGAGATAATGTAATAATCCAAATGGTAAAGACCTTAGAAACACATACAGTGCTATAAGGAATTACTTTCTTGCTGCACAGCCTGAGGTGCTTGGCCTTGATTTCTGGTATTTCGTGCAAATGCTGTAGGTGACCTGAAGTTCTTAGTCAGGATGTAATAGTGCTGTAACTTCATAACAGCAATGTGATAATTATTCAGAATACTGTTTGATGAAGATAGTAGAATAAAAGACAAACTATTTAAAAGACAAAATGCTATCATCTATCCAATATAGCACCTGAATGTGATTAAATTAGCTTCATTTACTTTAATGAACGTGTCATATTAATGAACAGTAAAAGATATAAGGCATTTTTTACAGCTTTTGAGTGGTGGAGCAAAAGAAATCAGTGTGATGGAAATGAAATACTTATTCAGTAATGCAGAATAATCTCTTGCAAGGTTTCTGTAGTTGATATGCTAGCAATATTCTATGCTTGGTATGGAACTATTCCCAGAACTGCAGGTTTCCTGCAGGATACCATGTCTAGGAGCCATCTTTCAAGCACTGCATTTGTACTTTGTATCAAACAGCTGATTGCTGTGATCAGGTGTATTGTCTTTTCTGGATAATTGTATACATTAGTCAAATCAGCACACAGCAGTTGCTTCAGCTTGCTTTATAAATAATAATAAAAAAGTAGAAAATAATTAAAAGAGGATTAGTTTTTTATATTTGGTAGAATATGTCATTAAGAGCAGTTGATCAGACTTGTATTTATAAACAGTTAAGATAATTACCATATGATTTCACTTAAGAGTAATTTATATTTGAAAGAACGTTATTTTAAATCATTCATTGTTTGTTTGCTGATAAGCTTTTTTGGGCAGTGCTGGGTAAGCAAGGTTCTGTAAATCTGCAGAAAGTGTCCAAGGGTATAAAATTGTGGAAAAAAATCTGCCCAGTTAAAAATCATCTAAAACAACAGTTTACAGGCTCTCTGTTTAGGAATGAGGGCATTTCTTGGAAGTCATTTGCACTTACTTTAACTTCATGTAAAAATACAAATTGCTCCAAGGGAACCTTTGGCCTAAAAAATTATTACAGTCTGTAGCTAAGCTTCAATGACAGCTGTAGAGTCAGCAGCAGCATTTTAAGGTTTGACCAAAAGTTAGCACAAAAGGTTTCTAGTGGCTAAACAGCTCTTGAAGTTGCAGAATAAGTCATATGAAATTGTCTCTACTCAAGTGTCTGCAGTCTGGTGCAGACAACAGGAAAAGAATATGAAAGGCAGTGATGAGCAACAGCTGTCTTATGTTACCAGCTGCTGAAGACACAGGCCTCTTTGCTCTGCTCTAAAACAGGGATCTAAAATAGAGATGGGGTGTTAGTTGATACTTCAGCAATGATCTTTTCTGAGATTAATTGTCTTAAACACCAGCAGCCCAGGTACAAACAGCATCTCATTTACACACACTCCACTGCGCAGCAGATATTTTTAATGCAGTCAAGATTTCTGTTGAAACAGTGATGCAATGTCTTTGTTGATCCTTCTTTCTGTCCCATAATGCTTTTTTTTTTTTAACTTTCATGATATGTGAATTTCGACTAAGATTTGCATGAAAATACCTCAGAGTTTGTTTAAAAAAAACTTCAGTACAGATTAGTTTGAATGTGTTTCAAATACATCAGATATGGGAAAAGAGTGGGTTATTAAAAAAAAAGGAAGAAAGAAAAACTGAAATTATCTTGTTGCTGAAAAACAAAAGTGACAAAGTGGAAAACTTTGTCATTTGCATGGCAATACAGATTTTTGCCATTTACCTACTTGTAGTTCGGCTTCTGTTGTTCTCTATAGTTCCTTTTTTTTATCACCTTTTTCTGTGATAACTTGTTTAAGGAGCATCTAAAATGGGCTTTGCGAATTTGTTCCTTTGTACAGTTTAAGAATTTAAGAGCTTGTTTAAATCCTTAGCTTCATGTAGCACATAAACTAGGAAGTTTTTGTTTACAAACTTGTGCAGTACACATTGTAAGTTAAAATGTTGCTGACTTTGGTGAAATTCTTTCCCCATTATCCCTGGCTTCAGCTTAGCTGGATTTCAGCCATTAAGGAATGGCTCAGTTTGTTAATTTCTTTTGCTTTCTGTGAGTGCAGATACAAGAAATAGCTGACAAGTTAAAAATAAACAGTATGTGTATAAAAGTCTTAAATATTGCAGTGCATCTGTCTTGGTTTGACCTCAAGCAGCAGCCAAGCCCCATGAAGATACTCACTCACTCCTACACCAGTGGGATGGGGGAGAGACAGATTAGTGACAGTGGGTTGAGACAAGAAACTTTAATAGCTACAGAAACAGTTGTGCATGGAAGCAAAGCAAAATCAGGAATGTCTTCACTGCTTCCCATAGATAGGCAGGTGTTCAGCCATCTCCAGAGAGCAGGGCCCCATCATGTTTAATGGTGACTTGGGAAGACAAATGGTATCACTCCAAATGTCTCCTCCTTCTCCCACCTTTATATGCTGGGCATGACACTGTATGGTTTGGGATATCCTGTTGGTATTTGGGATCAGCTGTGTCTCCTCCCCACTCCTTGATAACCCCCAGCCTCCTTGCAGGTCAGGTGGGATGAGGAGCAGAAAAGCCTTGACACTGTAAATGCTGCTCAGCAATATCAAAACCATCTGTTTTTTATTGATGTTATTTTCAGCACAAATCCAAAACATAGCCCCGCACTTTGAAGAAGCTGATCTCTACCCCAGCCAAAACCAGCACAGCATCTGTTACTATTTTAAAGATTCAGTGCCAAATATTATTAGTTTATATTGTTTTATGCTTCATAAACTCATGGCTTTAAGCAAATAACTTAGACAAACTCAGCAGTCCTAAAGAAATCATTGTGAAGGGTGAACTTTTCTGGTTTTATTCTGTCTTTAACATCTAACTCAGACAAGTAATATGACTTTTATTGAGCATTCTCATTCTTTCGTGTTTTGTTTCTGTCAAACCTGATGGTTGCTATTGTGCTTTCAAAGCACCTGTTGTCATATTAATCATCTGCAAGTGATTTGTGTGATTAGTTAACATCTAAGTAAGATATGAAGAATAAGATATACTAATATGTCCATTACATGGAATGACAAAAAAATAGAAAATTTCTATGGGAAGTGGAACTTAGGCTGTTAGTGAACTGAATGGGTAACCATGACTTCTCTGTGATTTATATTGTTTTAATGAAATAAGTACCTTGTTGTTGCATAAGGCAGGAGGAACGTTTGATCTGTCACTAATCCTGTAGATGTTTCAGGAGACTAAAAAAGCTCCGACACTTTTACAAGAGGAAGAAGAGCCAAGTATCTAATTACAGAATGGAGACTTTTACTTGCCCTGCCAGTTTTTTTTTAGTTCTGTGTAAGACAAAAAAAGCCTTTATGCTTCGCAAGATACTAGAATTTAGACTGATGCCAAACTAAATCTAAAGCTTTCACTAGTTCTGTATTTCACCTGAGTTCTTTAAGGAGAAGCCTGAACTTGGAAGGCAGAAAATTATTAGTTTATATGAAGTGTATTGTACTGAAATTGATCCTGCAAATGGTTGTATAAATAAAGAATGGTTTCTCATTTATCTTGAAAGATTTCTATCCCTACCTGGTCTTAATGGAGTAACTGAACCTGCATCTTTGTAACAAAATAATGATTTTTGCTTTATAAATGTCTGGGAAAGTTTCAAAATTCCTTTTTAATTGGGGCCAATTCAATTTTCTTATTCAAGTGTAATTGTCACTCAGAATCTTTGATCTACACAACACCAGGAATAATTGGGGCAAAAACTTCTTTGGGTACTGTGTTTAATCTGGAATTTGTTAGTATTTGATTTTTTCATTAAATTTCACTTTCTGGAGTCACTGATATACAGAAAATTATTCCAGAAAATTTATATAAAGTGTTTAGTACTTAAGGTTCATAAAAATCTAATGAAAAGATACTTGAATAAATATTATTCAGTGGTGAAAGACCAGGCCCTATTAAACACTCAGATATTAGAAGAAGGATCTTTTGAGTTTTTTAATATCTCAGTTTTGCTTCTTACCAAATTCCCTATTAATGTATAGTTTCAGGTTGGATCATTAATTATATTTCAAATGGACCAGCAGAAATACTTCATAATTCGAATTATAGTTTTTCAGTATTGTTGACTTTTTTTCTTCAAATAAATAGCTGTAACCAAGATATTTTCTTTAAATCACTTCTGTATGAACTGTCCAACTAATTCTAAAAAGTGAAATTAAATATGTGAACACCCGAAGAGATGAAAATTGGAAAAGTAGTTATCTTCCTGTACTTAAGCTGAGAGAAAAGGCAAAACCTCTCAAACCTCAAAATCTCATTCTACTTCTCCAAAATTTTCTTGCAAGTGGTGCAATTCTGCTATTCGGTGCAATTTTTCAGTATTTCTGATTGTACTCAAGACCCAAAATAGATACAAATCTTCTGTTCCATTTAATGACAGCAGGCATTTGGAAAATCCAGACAAATACTTTAACTGTACTTTCAGTAAAATACATGAAAAAATATCACACTTTCTTTTTTTTCCTCCTGACTTACTTAGGGACCTGATCTTTCATCCATCTCTCTACTTATCTTTTCCAGGTAAGTTCAGAAAATGAGCCCTGTGTCTAATGCTTCTAGGGCTGATGCCAATCTTGCAGAGCTCTTGAATGGTTACAGGAAATACCTTTTATTGTATAAAAACAATTTCTGTCCCCATTTTTGTTAATGCTTTATTTGTTTTCATCACACTGCTGTTGAAATCAGCTCCCACAGCATTAACTACCTTCTTTATTATGCTGAGAAATGCTGCTCTGTACAGACCTCTTTAAAAATTGTTTCATAAAATTGTTCCTGACTGCAGAGAATAAAGTGTTTCCAGATAGAATTTAGAGATTTGCCTTTCTGTTTCATTTAACTATCCATGGCTGTATAAATCTTTAGCAATGTAATTAAAACAGCATTAACACAGTTAAAAACAAGTAGTACAAAAAAATATTCCCAACTTTAGGGCTTCTTTCCCCGCCTTCGATTGCATGACGGTGAAAGATTTCTCAAGGGGTATCTTCCCTTTATTTATACATGAAAATACATAGTTCAGCCTTCATCCTTTACTGTTTTCTTCCTTAAACTCATTCTTGAAATCACAAGCAGGGACATAAAATTAGTGGTTTACTGGGATTTGCTCAGTTCTGTTATAGTGGAATGTGGTATTGCCCTCCATATTTCAAGGCAGACTTTTAGAGTAGTTAGAATTTACCATTTCGTATTGTAGAGCATTCAAAGGCCAAAACTAAGATGGAAACACCCTTTGTACTCAATACACTTAATAAATACACTTGTCTTTCTCCAAGGAGCTGACAGTCTAGAAAACACAATGTAAGTAGAAAATGGGACAAATCAAAATACGAGAAGGAGAAAGTTGGTAGCAACTGTGTGAAATACAGACAAGTCTTAGCCACTCCCCATTGCGAATGTTGGTCATGGCTCATGTTTTCTAAGCCACCAAAACTCTTATATTCCTCTCCATTCTTCTTTATTATTCCTATTTGAGGGGGCAAGAAAAATGTAATTCATAACACTGCTTTAATAAAATAAGTGGGAGAGTGGGCAGGAATTCACCCTGTTGGAATTAAACCAACAGCTCTAATCAGAAGCATGATTTCATGTTAATGGTATGCTAGTTGTGTATGATCAATTGTGTACATGTGCTCAACCTATACCCAAAGATATTTGGGGTTTTCTTTGCAATTACAGTAGCATTGTTTCTTTCTCTGCTCTTGGTATTAATGGATGATTTGAGGGCTAAATTTTGTCTTCAGTACCATTGGTACAAGCTCAGTATTTTCAAAGGAATCTGCTTTTGCAATCTGAGGGGAGTTCAGCAAGCAAGTCTGTTGGTGATTTATGATAAGAAATAGAATCTACCTCACTTCCACTTACCTGTGTTGCTTCTTAAGGACTAAAAAAGGTAGTGAGCAGTAAAAATTAAACCTTCTGTCTAAATACGCAGTGAGTGATAGATACTAAAGCTTTCAAACTGGACCTATGCTTCATGAGAACTGTAAAGCAAGCTATTGGTTAGAGTGAGATTTTTCACAGTACCCTTGACTTCAGCAGGAGCAGAACTAAGCCAGCAATGTGTACTGATCAAAAAGCTCACCTATTTGTTATGAGGTTTGGATGACTTGTTGCTACTTTTTTTTCCTTTCAGCTTTTAAGAGGATCATAAATCTATAATGTTAACATATAAATGCTAAAATTAGTTAGCATTTATAACATCAACATCTTAAAGTTTCAGGGCAGTAGAAGAGAAGACTTTGTCAAATTGGTTCTATTACATGTCTGGGCTTTTCTATGTCCTTAAAAAATCAAGTTTGTAAAACTTGTAATGTGTGCAAGCAATAGGTAGAACACTGTTGTGGTGTCAACACTTCTTCTAGCACAAATCCCAAACCCAGCACCTTACTGTCTGTAATGAAGAAAATTAACTCCAGTCAACCATATTGAATCCAGCTCCTCCATTTGAAATGCTGCTATCATATCACATATGAGATTTTACTTATTTTAGTTGTGGTACTATTTAATATACATATTTCCAATAATAATAATAATAATAGTCATGCTTTTAATAAGAAAATACAGTGCAGTATAAATATCATGCTATTTTTTATGTGTTACAGTCTTATGTTAGGAGAGAATGAAAGAAGAGTAAACTGATAACTTTAAGCAAAGCAGGGTTTAAAGAATGTTTTGCAAGCTTGTTGAAGTTGCTATTAAAATAAATATTTGCTTCCTTTCAAACATTGAAAAAAGATCCAATATTTAAAGGAAAAAATGCACATCAGATGCTTCAAAATTACTGAAACAGGTAGCTGCTGGTCATTTTTTCATATGCCTCCATTTTTCTAGTCTAAACTGATCAAACATTTTGTAACTGCAAAATCTTTGTGGGCTAATCAGTTCTTGAAAGCAAATATATTGTTTTGTCTTACAGAAACACTTCTGAAGTATGTTTTTACCTCTTGAAGCTGAAGATGAAATCTGTTTTGTGGCTCTTCAGTGTTTTTCCTCTGTTCAAGTAGTGTTTGTTACAAGGTCACTTCAAAGTAGTCATTATTGTAATTTATAGTAACTCTCATCTAATTTTTGAAAATTGCTTATAAAATATTAACACAAGAGATAATACTCTGCCTTGATCCTTTTGCAATAGGCCTAATGACTAGACAGGAGGTAATACAGTTCATCATAGAACAATTCAGGTTTTGGTGGTACCTAAGTACACAAGCAATTCCTTGAACTTAAGAGCTAAGGAAGGTTTTTGAGCACATCTGTGTCTTTTGCTTAGCAGTAAGCTCTGATTTGATGTTTTGCTGATGGCATAATGACAAAAATTTTGTCTTCTGTGGATTTTCAGATCTCTTATGGCATGAACATAAGGCACAGCCTTTGCCTCAATTTGAACATGTTCTTTCCAGCTCTACGTGTTCTCAAAACTTCAAAGATCTTACTTGTCTTTGAAATAGCCTCCTCTTTCAAACTGAGTTGAAGTCAAGCTTTGAGGTCAATAGTTACTAGGTAGAAAGACTGCACGAGGTAGATGATCACCTTGCCTTGATTCCCTATGAAAGGCTTGGAAATTACATGGCCCCATGGGTCATGTATGTCTCCTCACACAGGAGAAGGCCAACTACAGCAACAAGGACATACAAGCAGCCTTCTCCAGAGCCTGTGTGCCCCAGGCAGAGTAAATGTGAATTTTCTGGACCAGTTAGTTCAGTGACAAGGTTTTCTTCCTCTTCAGGACTGTCCTTTGAATAGTTTTATAGCTCCTTTGCAATGTCATAGATTTTGGTGGCTTTCTCCCTGTTTCTCAAGCTTCCCACATATCATCAGAAAACTTTAAAACATGTTGCTATATAGAGGAGTATGGTAATGAAAGAAATTTATGCTGAACATGCTCTTACTTGCTGAGTTGCAGCTATTTAGCCTAGAGTGTGTTTGACCTCAGCCACCTTCTTTCCTGTTTTGTTTTTTACTCACATTGAGCAGAAAAAATAAGCAGGTTTCACATAATTTCACATAATGCAAATGCATTATGGTTTTCATATATGGTCTCACATAATGCAAATGCAAAGGATATACTCTAATAGTGAAGAAATCTGTTTCATAAATGTATTTTTCATGTTTTTATTAGAATACATACATATATATGTGTGTGTGGTTTTTATTAAAACTTATTAAAAATATGCCTTCCATTTTCAGCCTGTATAGCTTGGTAGTAGCATCAGTATATAAACATTTACAGGAGCACAAAGAATCAATTGCAAGCACATTCACTTGATAGATTTAGATTTTCTATTAACAGTAGAACCACCAATTTTCCTGTGGTTACTGCAGGTTATCTGTGGGTTTTTTTAACTGTTACATATCCGTGGTTTGGGGTTGTGATTCAGAAGAAAAATACTACACACTGGAAGGAAACCATGCCATCCCTCTTTCATTTCAAGAAATGTTGCAATCCATAGTTTCGTCACTCACATGTTCTTAAAAGAAGACAAGGAGGAGACAATTCTTCTGTCACTTTTCCTAGATATGAAGTCACAGCTTTGTGCCAACAGGATGAATTTAGAACAGGTGACAACTATAGCAAAAATATGTTTCTGTCTACCTTCTGAGATCATAATCCTGTTACTGAGGTAAGGAGTGGGTAGCACTAAGGTAAATACTGTTACCCATGACTTATTCTACTACTAGAAATGTATACCGAGGCATACATAGCATAATTGCACACCGTTTGCTCACTAATCACTGGTTTCCAAGCTGGTAGACCATCTACTGATGAGAGAAACTCTTTATTGTCTAAGTCAACTCAGCAAGAGAGAATTAGATCTTCTTCACCTGGTTATTTTTTGCCAAGGAAAATTCACTGAAGCAATGATAATTAGAATAAACATGTTTCTCAAAAGTTAAAGAAATTTAGTGTTAGTTTTGAATAAGTTATTTCTCTGTCATTTATTGAGGAAAAAACTGATGGGTAGCAGAAAGCCAGAAAAAGCCCCTTTTTTCTGAAAGAGAACAATTTATTACTGCTTTTACCAGCAATGGATTCTTGCTTTTTTTTTCTTATATAATGGGAATATTGTTTCTGATTGTATAGCCTTAGGCTGTTCCTTATCACCTTGCTTTAAATACTTTTTTTTATGATTGAGTGAAAGTGGAATTTGGAAGAAATAGAATTTTTTCTGTGTAAGCTGTAAAACTTTATCTCAGTTACTCACATAGATACCACATAGATACTGTAAATGTGTAACTTTATATATAAATAAGAAAGTGGATATAATTAGAACCATGTTTTATGTTATGTCCCAGCATGATGCAAGACAGTGCTTTTTTGTTTTGGTAATTTTCAGACCCAGGAGTCTCATTCTCAGTGAAGCATGTCCAGTGAATTGTCATGTTGCCTAAAATAACCAACATACTTAAGTGGGCAGGTTATCTGAAGAGTTCCAAAGTATCCAAGTGCTTGAACAGATACCAGAAATCACAGCATATTTTTCTAGATAAATATGTTCACATATGAAACTTAAAATGCTGTTGTTTGGTGGCTTTATTGCCAAAATATCACCTGACATTTGCTGCTTATGAAACTGTCTTCTTACTCTTGATAGTATTTAGATATTTCTTTAATGGAAATTTCAGTTTTCCAGAAAACCCTAATATCATGTCTGGATGGGAAGATAGTGAAGATGGTTATTATATACACCAGTTATTTTCTCTAAACTTTGCAAAAATAAACACTTTTAAGTCCAAGCATATAAATTACATTTTGGATAGGTTTTGTCTTCCTGAATTATCTTGCTTTAGTTACAAGTTGCTTGTGATTTATACCATGTAGCAGATAAGGGAGTTACAAAATTTAAGAGTAATTTAAAATTTAAGCCATTTTAAGGAAAGTGTCCCTAATGAAGCCATTAAGAACTGTGTTGTGCACTGCTGTATGAATCGCTAGCTAACGTAGAGCAGAATTATAAACCCTGGAATGAGGGGTTCATAATGTAAGTGCTGATCCTAACAGAATTGTAGCACAGGAGTGGTGTCACTGTAATTAGCTTAGTGCTAGTACAAATCATGTTTTATTATTCTTTTGGCCTCTGCAAGAAGAGGTGGTTTATTTCTTACAGGTGTAATTGCATCTGACACAATTTTTGATATTGCAGAAATGAGCATGAGAAGGCAACATGACTTTCAGAGCACTCAATATCATGTTGTTTGGAATATCATTAGAGGGAAGAGGTGATGGGGGGAAAAGTGGAAAACAAAAACAGCTTTCAAGTTTTCAGATATTTTCTGTCCTTTTTTTTTTTTAAGGATTCCTTTTTAGAAGAAAAGAATAGGAGGATGGGTACAGAAAAAGTGTTCTCTCATGGATATACCAGAAGGATGACATACAGGGAGGAGGGAATCTCTACAAATCCTCTCATGATTGTTCCCTCAATGAAGAGAGAAAATCCTATATTTTTTCCCTAGGAGCAGATTACCAGAACACGGCATACCTCTGCAAGGATGTGTTTTGTTAGGCTCAGGCTCAAGCTCACAGTGCATGGCGTCAGTTGTGTCTGCAGGAGCAGAGCTGGGTGCATTAGTGCTCCACAGTGCTGAGTTTGTCCTCTTAGGGCAAAAGTTGACTCAGACTGTTCTAGAGTGAAACTGCAGAGATTTTCCTCACATTCAAGATAAGGGGTATGTAAGCTGGGAAAGGAATGATGATGGGGCAACCAATGTGTTCGTCTGCTGCCAGTAGAAAATGATTGCTTATGTTTCTATGTTTAATTTTCCAAATATAAGGAAGACCCAGACAAATGAGTTCAGAGGAGGACTGCCAGGATCACCAGTGGCTGGAGCACATGCTCTGTGTGGAGAGGCTGTGGGAGCTGGGCTGAATAAACGAGGAGGAAGAGTTATCTCCAGAGGACCTAAGAGCTGCCTCTCTACTGTCTGCAGGGAAGGTGTTGAGGAGACACTTCACAATGGTGTCACAATTCCCCCTGCCTCTTGGGGGAATAAGAGGGAGCAGGTGTAGTTTGGAACAAGAGATGTTCAGACTGGATAAAAGGAGAAACTTTATCAGTGTGGGAACAGTGAAGCCAAGGAGCAGGATGTCTAGAGAGGCTGTACAGATAGAGGGCATTCAAACTGTACTTGGCTGCAGCCCGTTAAAACATAGGATCTTTAAACTGGCTTGCAGGGTTTTTTAGCAGGTTTTCATTTTGTTAATATCTAGTAATCCAGTTGCAGTTGCAATAGCTCTGAGTTCAATAAGGAATTGCCAACTGAGGACTCAGATTTCTAAATTGATAGAGTAACTTCAGTGCTCTTATATATCCTTGTTGTTAGCACTATGCAAGTAGTGAATTTAGAAGTGAATTAGATATACCAAGAAGTGCTCACAGGTGTCTTAGTTCTGTCTAGGATACCCTGTTACCAGAGTTTTAGATTACACAGACACCCAGCATTTGAACCTAAGAAATTACCAAAAGGTGAAAAAGCCCCATTTTTTCTCTCCCACTATCAAAAAGTGGCATTCAAAACAGAGAAAGGAATTAATAAAAGTGATACCAGTATAAAGAGCTATTTATATAGCATAGACTTGGTTGCTTTCATGTGAGAGCTGGCAAGAGAAAACTGCGAAACAAATCACTTCTAATAGCAGATATTCATTGCATTGAAGAAACAAGAATATTTTAAAATAATATATTATTTATTTGCATTTTTGTGGTATTAGGAATGCTGTATTCTCAAAACACCTTTTTAGTCAGACAAGGAAACGAATGCTAATACCAGGAGGCATCTATTCATTTGAATTTTCTATTGCAAATGGTATTGCAAAAAGAGATTAATTAAATGGTACCAGAAACATTGATAGCTATGTTCTGGGGAAGGAGACTCAAAAATACTTCTGAGAAAACAGTTTGACTTCTTATTTGTCACTGAAGAATGTGATCAATCATTGAAGTACTTTGGAAACCATAAAAAATTCTGTGAATGCATTGCCCTTTCATGCTTTTCATGTTTGGTTGAAGGTATTGCTGGAACAACAGTGGGACAAGTCCCTTCATTCCAGACCAAGAGGAATGGAAAAGGAGAGAAAGGATTCTCTTAGGAAGGATTCCCACTCAACCATGTCCCCTGCATTTCCCCAGAACCCACATGTGAGCAGACTGTAAGGTGTACAGTTTTAGAGGGAGGCACTCAGTAAAAGAGCATTTTTTTTAACTGAGAGCACTTAAAATTGCTTGTAGATTGGTGTTAAAACATTCCCTCATCCTTCTAAGACCAGAAGCTTCCTTAAAGAATTAGAAAAAAAGGCTTTTCCAGGGTAAATAATTTAATCCTAAATGTTTGCATGTAAAATAGGTTCCCTAAAAGCATGATTTTGTCTTTTTTNTGTCTTTTTTTTTTTTTTTTTTGATTAGTAAGCTGACAACTTCTACTGTAAAGTTAGTGAAGTGGAAACACCTAAGATAAGGTAGTTACTGCACTCTTGGGACTACCACCTAAATATAGAACCTGATCAAAAACATTGAAAGCCATTGGAAAAGCCTCTCCAGTTTAGCTGTTTCTCTGATGGTGTTTGTTTGAAGATGCTGGCTCTCTTTGCCTACATATCTTCTTACACTTTGGAACCAGGGGTTTTATTCCCTGGTATTTGCACATTTTCTGAAAGCAGAGCCTCACATGCCCACTTTTCTTTCCAAATTTCTGTATAGAATTAAAGAAAGTCACTATGGAATAAGAGATACTTGAAACCAAATGTTTGCTGCATAAAGAATGCAACATGTGCACACACATAGGAGGACCTTTTAAGATGAGCAATTCATGTGACATAGCAACTGATAAAATATGGCTAATTTTACCATTATCACCATGGGAAAGATTTGTGTTGCATAGAGACAGTATGCAAAGATTGCACAAACTGCCAAACAGATCATCATAAGAAAGCCAGTTTATTGATGTGTAGTGCTGTCCTGCATGAAAACAAAAAAAATCATGCCAGACTGTGTGTAACCTTAGGCTTTTATGAAAAGATAGCTTTTCATTTAAAAAATCAGGTTAATTTCCTTGTAAAGGATGATGGGGGTGTACTGCTGCAGTGTAGAACAAGCTGCTTAATGCATTTAAGAAATGCATCAGAGCCATACTACAACTGCTACAACCAAGGCTTGGAACAGGCTAAAGAGAGTTGTAGAGTTATCTTTAATTCAAGTTACTCTGTTGTTACACTAGCAGCACTTATGCTTGGTCTGTTCTGGCAGTCACTCTTAACTTCAGCTGTTACTTGAAGAATTCTTTAGTACTTTGGCAGTAGTGGCTTCAGTGTTGCTAAGGGTCAAGCTTCAGTTTCAAATAGCTTGGGGTTTTTTTTCCCCCAGTGGGCTAGTTTGACTACTCTCAGTGTGTGCTGCTGTATGTGTAAACCGAAAAAAAAAAATCTGGAAGTTACTTTGGGATTTAATTGCTTCTTCTTCGCTGTGTAGTGGATTTTTATCAATGTGATTAAATAGGTATAAAAATGCAAAATGTAGTCTTTTTCTACCTCTCTCCCTCTCCTCTTTTTTTTAAATGATGCTCTTGGACTGTGTTTTTGCAGCTATGATACATCCAGTACATAGTATATTCATGGTACCTACATCTTGGATGTAACATCCCAAAACCAGACTCCAGTTTTTACAGGAGAACAAAACTGGGCAGTTTTGAAGGACTTTGAGGAAGTTTTTCCCTTAGATCAGAGATTCTATTGCCAGCTGACCATAATTAGGTGTCCTGCAGTCATCACTGCTCTTTATTTTCTACAGGGAGTGATTACATCTGTAATGGTTCATATTATTACTTATATTTAGATAAGTAGCCTGCAGAAACTTTTTTCTCATTTATCACATTTCTGTGTTTAAAATATATGATGTTAAAGGAAAAAAATAATAACACTCTAGTGTTATCTATTACATAGTACTGAAGACTGCATTTATGTCATAAAGTGAACAAATGAGTCACCGAGGACACTAGCCACAGCAAAGATCTTGGGCTTTGGGGATATGGTTGTTCTCTTCAAATGAGATCTCTGTGGAAACAGGTACTAGTCTGAAGCGACATTAAAAATAAATAGTTCTGGAAGTATAACAGCTTGAGATAATTGGCATATTAGGAATTTGATGATGGCATTGCAAAGAATTGTATATATTTTAGACTTTTATGTGATCTGTTTAGTTTTACTGAAGACACTGGGAGCATTCTTCATATGCATAAAAATAGATTCTTTTTTCTAGAATAAAGACTTCACTTACAGCAAGGAAAGTAAAAAAAAAAAAAAGAGATACTGTAGAGTCTGTTGTGTGTTACTGTTTAAGCTTATTGTGGACACATTCTCTTCAACAGTTGATTTTTGCCTGAAAGAAATGTGTCATCAAGGCCTTGTTATGCTAACTAAAGTAACATGAAATCTGTTGAAAAATGGAGTCTCTGACATGAAGGAGTAAATTTGAAGTGTTTTTTCTTCAGTAAGTACACTGTTTCTCATTTTCTGAATAATTGCCTCCTTCATACTTTTTTAACTAGGAAAATCCGGAGAAAACACAGGCTATTTCAGTCTGGTGCTATATTTGTATGTAAGAAGTATGTCAGAAATACCAAATACTTCATTCAGGGCTTGCATGGTGAAAATATATAGACTTTGATTCACTAATGTATAACTTCACTTTCTCTTCAGGTTTCATGGTTTTGTGGCTGCTGTAGTCTGTTAATTATTTGAGAAATGAGCTGAGTTGAAGTTGGTGGTTTATTAGCCAGTACAATGGCTTACAGTGAAAACCAGCACATACAGGACCCAGAAGATACTGTGATACACCTATTAACTACTCACCTTAATTTTTAGGCAATTTTTAATTGTAATTTTTCTGTAAAACTCATTTATTGCTGTTATATAACTTAGAGGGGAAATGAGGTACTCTGTTTTGGTTGGGAGCTGATCATAGGCATATCCTAAATTTTTCCTGGATGACAGGGGCAATATTCTCAGAAATTTACAGAAGAATAACAAGAACAGTACTTCTAATAATTATTATCAACTAACTTTGCAGTAAGTCATAAAGGAAAGTAGTGTACTGGTCTTGAACTAAAAGAACATAAAAAAAAAATAAAATATGATGAGAAAACAAAGAAGAATTTTATAGTTTTTCTTTCCAGGCAGCAGAAAGGCCAATGGCTATTTTGAAGCTTTAAGGATTTTTTTTTTGAGGAGTGTGGTTAGAAGAGGTAGTAGATTTCATGTGAATTTCATTGTTATTACTGAGTTATTCTGGCATCTAGTGTATTTGTCAAGTTTTAAATGAAATTTTCAACTCAGGAAGTTTAAGGTCATCATTTGACATACATCTTGTGTTAATTCGAAAAACAGTGAAAAGTGGTTGTTATTGTATCCATCTGTAGCAGTGGAAAGCAATTTTAGTAGGCTTTGGAATAAATACATATAAGATGACACACATTTTTCAACTGAGTCTGACATCTGACTTCATGAATAAAATAGATCCTATTAATCATGAGGTGATAGAGTCACATACATTGTATTTATCATTCTTGTTGGAGAGTATGTTGTCTCTTGTTAATGTTTTGAGGAAATGCATAGTCATTATACAAAACAAATAAGAAAGTAAAAAATACAGTTAACTTCTGCGGAAGCCTAAACGTTGGTCTCTAACTTTTATGTTATTACTTTACAAAATATGTTGTCTGCATGTACGGAATGTAATTTCTTCATCTATAATTGAGCAATATGCATATAGGAATGTGTATGGGAATAATACTTAATTCCATGGCCTGAAAACAACTTAAGGCAACTATACATAGATGATATCCAACATCAGATGTGCTCAAGCAATCTAGAGAAAAAGTATGCAAGGGCTCTGCAGGATGGATATAGAAATAATATTTTCAAATAATCTTTAATAGTATAAATGAGCAACGGTTCAATATCACAGTATTTATTCCCTGGAGTTGACACTGCATGTTGGCATGTATAACCAGAGTACACAGGGAGGGATCTATTGTCACTTAGATGGGAGCACAAGACTACGGATATTTATTGGAATACTAATTTTTCATCTATACCAGATAATTTTGTGGGAAACAATCTTTACTTCAGGGTAGACTTTCAAACACCACCTGGCTCATACTGCCGTTGAAGCAAGCAGAATTCATGACTACTGGACATCTATTTGATATGCAAGTGAAGTGATTTGTTTATTTCAGTTGATTTGTAATAATGGTTTAGTACCTCCAGTTTGCACACTCTGTCCAACCTCATTTTGTACGTATTATGCATAGCTCTTGGGGATTCCTGAATGTTTCACCTATGCCATTAGGTGTCTTCAAGGAAAGGAAAGATTCAAATACTTACACATAATGATGAGTTGATCGCATAAATTACCTTCTAGTCTTTCTAGTGTAAGACAATTTTCTTTCCTTCTCCCCTTTTTGCACCTCTTCCATCATTTTCCTTTGACATTCAATGCATTGTATTAAGGGATGAAGCTTTTTTGTAAGTATTAGAAATAATACTATAATAAATATTGAAAAATTGAGATTTTCATCTTACTAGGCTGAACAGTCTACTCAAAGTCAGAGGATCACAGACTGGACTCGTTTAATGAAGTTTGAAGGAACAGAGAACACTGAAACAGGAAGCTTTAAGTGTTTAACAAACCAGTGCATCCTTAAGTCTTATAGATCTTAGATTCTTTTTTAAAGCTTCCCACCTCTTGTTGAGGTATTCTCTTAGTAATACTTTACTGCTACTCCATATTCCTCTTCTTCTGTCTTAAAAGTCCTGAAGTATCTCAGTGTCTCTTTCTTTCTTAGGTGTGTAACAGGACATTCTTGAAAACCACATTCTATAAAAGTGGCTTAATGGATAACAAGGTGTGCCAGTAACAAAGAGTATTTGCTATTTTTCCTTTTCATTATTTTAAAATAACAGTATACAAACCCTGTGTGCTATAGAAGTAGTCTTGCCAACTCTAGGTTGATATTAATATACATTATTGTAAGATAGGAGTTATCAGTATGTACGACAGCATGGCAGACTTCAGCTATTAGAGCTGAAAACAGATTTAGCACAAAATGGAGAGCTCAAATGACATATAGCAGGGGTGGCAGAATCATTTCCATAATCCTTTTAAAATATTTTGGAAGGTTTTTCTAATGGTTGTATTTTTCATCTTCCTGCGCAAACTGTGGTTTCTGGCTCTTGGTCTTTTGTTCTAGGACTTAAGTCTATCATAGGTCATTGTTGACTGCTTTGTGTCTTTTTTTGTGTAGGAGAAAGAGAGGCTTTGTGAGCTACTGTATAGTACAAGTGTGTGTTCAGACTCAGTGATCCACAGGGTCCTTCTCAGTTCTGTGTGACTGTGAAAACTCCCCATGTATTTTCATATTACTGGTTAGGGAAATCTAGAACTGGAAATCGAAAACCACCCCTTTTCTCCCTCAAGCCCATTGTTGCCTCCATGTGTAGGCAGCTGTAAGCAGCACACCTGAATGGATTTTGGCAGGGGGAGGAGGCACAGGTGGCTGCCTTGTAGCACTCATGAGCAGGCAGCCACAGCTCTGCATCTTGTAGGGACAACAGGACATCTCACCTACCAATGGCCACTGCTAATGCCAGTTATTTGCGCAGTAAGACATAAACTATGAGAACAATTTTTGAGGCTATAAACTAGAATTCAGTGGGAGCTGAAATTATAAATAATATATGATGAGTAAAACATAATGATGAGTAATACGTAATGAATTACATTTTCATCAGCTGTCCTGAGTTACAGGACGCACAAACCAAAGCAGCAATTGTCCCCTCAGCAATAAAGTGGCTGATAATTAACTACTGCAAATCTGCCTCTCCATTTGCAGGCCTCCCTCTCCCTTCGCAGAACTTTCTATACTCTTGCCTAGCATCCCTTTGTGCAGTTCTAAAGGCTGTTCCCTGATGCTCTTGCTGGAAAGTAGCTACCATGGATGATTGGTTTTCCAAGCTCTTAGGACACTATAGGTAGGTGTCTGATGGGTTTTTAGGTGTGTGAAGTGATCTACACACAGGTTTCTCCCAGTTTAAAGGAAGTTTATTCCTTACTTTTTCAGATACATTTAAAAATATTACAAGACATCTGCCTGTACCTATCCATAGCAAATTACAAGTGTGAAATGCACAGTCTTAAGCAGTGCCTTGCATGTGAAGTGCCAAGTCATCACCAGATGCAGTCCCAGTAATTTCAAGGGCACAGTTTTTCTCTTGGCTTCTTGCTAGTTGTAAAACTTTATAATCACCAGACTGCCTAACAGGTGTTGCCCTTTTACTTTCTGTATTAATTGTATAGCAGACGCCTGATTATGTGTTTCTGTCCATCCTTTAGTTAGTTATCCTTCACACACTCTTGTCTTCCCATCTGTCTGTTTCAGATAGACCATTTTGTCTCTTTATGATACCTAGCCCTTCTTTTATGTTTTCCTAACTGCAGATGATATGGATTCTTGTAGTATTGTAGTATTCTATATGTAGTACTCTATTCTGTACTTCTATATGTGGTATTCTGTCTTGACTAAATATTGTAGCATTTCTATGCATGACCTACATATGGTCACCTTTATTCTTTTCAGGTACACCTTTATCCTTACGGAAATGAAAAAAAAAAAGATTTTTTTATTTTAAGGGCTCCCTTATGTATTGTAACAGGAAGAAGAAATGGATATTTCAGAGATTCTTATGTATAGGGGCTAATATTGCAGCATCTGTGGATGGTTTTGGGCTACATGTGGTAAATTACAGTGTATCAAATTCAGTAGTCCGTGGATATAGCTGTTCATTTGTGCATGTACTGACAATCTTACAGCATACATATTTTCTTCTGACTCTGCTCCAGTGTTGTGCACTATAGTATTTCACGCATCCTCTGTTAAGGAGCTGTATTTGTCATTCTCAGGAGTACTGTCAATGCAACATTTCCATGACCTCCAAAATTGTGTCTGTCACGGGTTTCCCATTCTCAGACCCCCGAGAGATGCATGGGTTCTTTCCTTCTTATTAGTTCCTGACATCCCACATCCTTCTCTTCACACAGAAGCTTGTCACCACTGAATAAATAAAAAACCTGCCTCCCACTCGTATGCAATGTAAACTGCATAAATTAGAAATGAAAGTTTTCCCTGTTAGTGTATCTTTTTGACATAATTTTCCTCAAAATTTAATTTTAAAAAGATAGTAAAATTACTTGGTAAACATAACCTTTGTTCAGTTGTTATTTTGAACGTTTCTACCCAAACTGTGCATAGGGTAGTGCTGCCTTAATTCCTGCAGACAAAAGCCATGGCCATTAGGCTTGTATCCTGTACGGCTCACCTTGGAGTTGAATTCTTACATGTCCAAAAATGGCTTTTTTCTCCCTGAGAGACCCTACTTTCTTCTTGGCTTATTCCTGCTGTGTCTGATAGCACATGAAGACATAGTAATTCTTCCAGGCAAGCACGTGGATGTCCTGAGAATGACTTGCTCCAATATTTGTGTGTTGCTTGTAGGCTATAACTGAGTGTCTCCACTAAATAATGTCAGTACTAACAGGCTTTTTAAAACACCACTGACTTCATAAAGTCATTAGAAGAGGATCTGTGTCATTAGTACATGTGTAAGTGACATTTGTTCACTTAAAGCACAGAAAATTAAACAAATGCAATGGGAAAAAAAGCCTTACATGCACTTAACCATGAAAATAATTAGTGTAATTAAATATGTTCCTTCAGGATTATTAGTGGTAAATTATAAAAAAAACTATGAAAGCATTATCAAATGCAAACAGCATATACTTATATAAGAGTACAGTTGTCAAATCTGTCTGTTTCATAAATATACAAGAAGGTATTGACTTTCCTGATATTCTCTGTAAGTTCTATTTTTTTGGGTTTTTTTTTTTGTGGGAATGACTATTGCTTTATTGTTAAATAGATAACTAATCAAAAGAATCAAAATGCTGAATAGTCTGTGTGTTATGCTGGTGTGGATCACAATAGGTGTTTTATTATTTCTTTATTGACTAATATATTTAAATTTATCTTGCATAGTACAGTACATGCAATGATTGTGTGTTTTCTGTATATCATTCTCTCTAATCTTCAGGTTTTAAGTTGTTACAGCAATGTTTTCATATTGCAGAATGATATACTAGCATCTCTTCATCCCAGGTTCAGAGGGATTTTTTTTTCTGGCATCTCAACATTTGTTGTCCAAGTGAGTTACACATTCACAGGAGGAAAGTACCAGACATCCACGTTGTCACTGCAGGATAGCCCTCAAACTCTAGGAGATGACTTATGAACTATGTTTTTGCAACATCACTAAACCAGTTTGCTTAGGGAAATGTGGATGAAAACTGAATCTGTTTAGTATTAACAAAAGGTAACTTCCTACATGAATGTGGGCAGAGTGGGGGGAATGTGTTGTTGAGCTGTTCACTGTACCCACTTCTGCGTGTTTTAATCAGCCCAGTTTTTCCTTCTTTCTCTCCTTAGTTTCTTTCCCTTTTTAAGTCCATAATGATTAAACAAGTGTTCTTTGGCAGATAAATATTTCTGTCCCAGGTAAGGGGGACAACATTTGATATTGTTTCTCTATGCATAAGAAAAAAGGGAAAAAAGTGTTAATATTTCAGTCCAAGATTTTTATGTGATTTATTATTCATAAGTTTTTATAGTTCTGGAAAAATAAAACACTATATTGCTTCAATGGAAAGTAATTTGTGGGTTGGAGATTAGAGCAGTGGTATATCTCTTTCAATCAAATCTTGCAGATTTATAAACATCAATATGTTTAAGACCTCATACAGAGTTAGCAATGTCTTTTAAAGATTTATTGTTGCAGTAGCAGCATATTTGTGGAAATAATAAGAGGCCATATGTCACTTCTGAACTGCACCTGCAATTTTCACTGATGTCTGTTCAAGAAGCATCTGAATGGGTTTAGTCTATATGCCCTCTGAAACTGAGGTCAGCCAAAAGTTGCCTGTCCATTTCAGTGTCCCATAAAGGTTTGGTGACTTAAAAGTTCCTGCCTTTCTAAGTAGGGCAGATAAAAGAGAAAATGACGGTGTTGCTAAAGAAATATTATACTTAGTGGATAGAAGCCATTCTCAGGAATTTCCTATCCTCTGGGTAGTTTCATGACTCTTGGTCTAACAGCTTGTGAGTCCTGCTTTTTAAGCCATGCTAAAATAATTTTCTCCCAAGCAGTCTGATCCACTGAGTAGTTACTAACCTTGAAAGTAATATCTTTTTTCTTAATATATTTTTAGGAACCTCTTGTAGCTTGACATACTTTTTATTCTTCTCTTGATTATAGCAAATGAGATATACTTTCATTTTGGAGAAATAAAGGTATAATTTTCAGCACTCGATACGTTCAACTGATAGAGCAAGAATGAACTGTCCTCATTCAATTTTGAGTCTAGAAAGATTGGCTGACAAATAGTCTGTTCACATGGTGTCATATCACAGAAATTTCCATCTTGTATAATGATCTCTCATTATTACAAGAGGACGAATGCAGCAGCAGGACGTTTCTACATAACAGTTCTGTGTAATATTTAGTCCGTCTGTATAAACCTTAGAACTCTTTTCTACAAATATTTTTCTTTTTTTTTAATTTTAGTTCCTCATACCTTCAATGCCTTCTTAACAGGGTTTGTTTCAGTGGATGTTATAATTGAGAGAAAGTAAGCTAAACCCACCATTTGTCTTCAAGGCAAGATAACCACTTATGCAACTTTCAGTTGAATTGTGGTCACTGAAGCATTTTGCTGTTTCTGATTAGTCCCAGAGAGTGTGAGCATTCTTATCTTGTCAGTTCAGAGGAGTCATTAAAGTCAGGGTAAGCTGTGATGATGTATGAGCTTTGGGTATGTAAATTCCCTGTTAGCAAATGCATTCTTCATCTTGTCAATTTTTTGCTACCTGCTGCTAGCTCTGTAGGTAACCCTGTGCAGCTGATTGGGGGAAAAATATGGAAAGTAGATTGCTCATAAAGAAATAGTAGAGGTGATCCCTACATGTTCATAATTAGGCTTCTTTGGAAGACCTTCTATTAAAACTTATTTTCGTGTTATTTGGATAGAATAACAATGCAACATAGTGTCTGCTCTTCTGTCTCTACCTTACCACAGAGAAATCTAGGATTCTACCTAATATTAACGCAGTTTTAAAATAGAATAAACAGTATTGAACTGGCAAATTTGAGATGCACATTATATATTTTTGTATTGTTGTGTGTTCAAAAATGATCTTCAGAGTAAATTCTCAGATGTTGGGAAGTATTTAACATAGTTTCTTGTCAATTACTAATTCACAATATAGCTGAGGCTTTTCCACTGGATCGTGTTGGTTTCTCTGTAGAAGTTTGGCAACATAAAAATACTCCTGCTATACTTAGTAGTGACCTTCTGTATCAGTAATTTGTTTTCCAGCTGATGGAAATAGGTTTTCCTCTTAGCCATAATGGTTCTCACAGAGTGACAGTGATACTACTAATGCAGGGCTATGCAATCAGCACTTTGTTTGAGCATCACCATAATGACAGCATAGCAAAGGATATTTCCTGTCAGAATTACCTCAATTCAACAGAATTACCTCAAGTTCAATTCAACAGGCCAGTTGAGGGTGGCTTTTTTTTTTGTTTTCATTAATACAGTTTCTTTTCCTTTTTGCTTGTTTCAGATTCCTAGAAAAAAAGGAATTTATGAGCATTTTTAAAACATTTTGGGCATTTTCAGAAAAACAAGTATGTAATTCTGATGACTACCACTTGCTTACTAGCCTTTAAGATTGTTTCTTGTAAAGATAACTTCTATGAAATTCACAATTATTAACAAGTGAAAGTAAACAAAGCACAAATATGTCCAGCTAGGAAAAAATACTATATAATGTACTCCTAATTAGCTGCATTATATGCTTTTAGCAGTCATTCACTTATCAGTATGTTTTACTTAATGAAATCTAGATGATTGGTTTTTTCAGCTGGACTGAGGCGCTCTGCACACACCTGCCTGGTTGGTCATAGGAGAGTCTCAAATGGCAGGTGAATATATTACAAGTATTCCTTATAGCTACTGAGACATTCCATACAAGTATTAATGAATCAGAGTAGAATTATTTCATGGCAATCAGCAGATCAATTTGAGAATGTTTTCTTAAAATATTTATTTTGTACAGAGATTGTTCCAGTTACTTGTATGAGGGGTTTTGCACAGCTGGTGATTGTTTCTAGGACTATGTATGAGTGACTATCCATCAATCATATTGCCTGATTGGCAGAGACAGCTATTTTTCACTCTGTTTGGGAAAAAACCCTAAACCAGTTTGCAAAACCCAAATTTTTGTTTAAAAAATAGTTTAAATGAAGACCTGCCCGACTACATTCTTTCCTTCCATTGATTGCTTTAAGTTAATAAAAGTGCACATGTATAGAAGACTCAAAATCTTGACGTCTGTATTGGCTGAAGATATACTAACAGGTTTTTTCGTGCTAAATTAGTTATACATTAAAAACATGTCTATCAAGCAGTAAATATGTAATATATACTTTTTGAAAAAAGTGTGCTTTGTGGAGTTGTTAGAGTCCATGACTTCTTGTTGGGTGTTTTGGAAGTTGCGTTTTATTTTTTTAACCAAGCTTTGTGTTGTGTAATGTGAGATCCATTAGCCACATATTAAGATTAGTTATAGGTTGGTCAGAAGAAGGAGTGGTGAGTTTTTTTAGATAAGAAACGCTAAGTTCCTAATAGGCACAATAATTGACAGTCATTAATCAAAATCTGAAAAACGTTGTTTTAATGCATACTATGCCAGCATTTATTATTTCTTCTTAATGTTTATTCCTAATCTTGATTTTATTTTATTGATATTTAATATTTTTATTTTATAAATTATATTTAATATTGATTTTTAATATTGATTTGTAATATTTATTTTTTTTAATACTTATTACCAGCAGTTAATAACAGGTTATGCGGTACTTCAGACCTTATGTTAATTTCTTCGTGAACATATCAAACAAATGCAGCTTGAAAACAGATGCATGAGTTTTGCCTGGGTGGTTCTTGTTATAATGAGGAAAAAGTTGCTGAACCAATACCAAAGAGAAGTCTGATATTCTTTGATTTCTAAAAGGTTCATTTTTTCTCCTGATTTTTACTACCAATTGTCTAGTTCTCTTTGGATAAAGGAGCTTGAGATATGAGCATGTTTGAGCACTAGATTATGCCAATGGACTCTGGAATAACTTAAAGACTTTAAGCCCCCACAGTAAGAATTGTCTCTTCAGCCATAACTAGTCTGTTATATGAGTAAGTGCTAGAGGATATTGCCAGGCACTTGAGCCAAACTGGCCGTGCTGTTAAATTGTCAAATCTTGCCTGACTTGGTTTTGACTTGGAAACAGGACAGCATTTCACTGTAATTCAACTTATTTTATTTTCAATTCAACAAATATTGAAATTTCTTGGACTTGTGTTCTGTGCAAATTCCATAAAACGAATCAGTTTACATCAGATTAAATGCCTTCTGTGACAAGTCTTAATCATCTGCTGTCATCTTACATGAAAAAGGAAAATGCTTCTTCAGATTAAAAAATGAAATTAATGCTTTCAAACAGTTTATGAAATTATTTCCATCCAGTAACTCTTTTGCTGTGTGAAAATTCAGCACTGATACATAGTTTTCCCAATATTTACATATCACTAGGTCCCATATTTAAAGCAGCATGTTTAAAAATTAGGTTAATTTCTACAGTTGTTATCTCTGTGTGTTGTTATATGTGCATATGCACTTGGTTACAGCAGAGAATTGTAATTTTCTTGTGAGTCCATTTGTAATAGTACACTTGACTAGGAACCTGTTGATTTTGTTTTGCAGTTTCCCTTCTAAACTCTGATGATCACTGTCTCTCTTTGTTGGTGGTACTGTTGCTCGTGAGTAGCAAATGGCAGAGAAGAAGTAGAAGAATATACAGAAGATCCTATGGAGGGTAGAAGTTTTCTAGGCAACAGAACAGCCCTCTGTGATCATGCCTCGCCCCAGAGAACTCAGGCTGATGAAGCATCAAACCTTGCCCTTGGCCTTCTCAGAATCCTTCTTGTGACTGTAGAAATGCAGTTGTAACATGATGTAGATTATACTGCAGTTTTAGAAGGAGGTCATAGCCTTAAATGTAGAGTCACAGAGAAAGCAGAAGTCTGGTGCTTTTTGCAGGCAGTATGTTTGGATTATAAGTGGCACCAAGGAAGACCCTGTGCCCTAGTACCAAGTATCTGAACAAATCTTTAGCTCAAGCTTTGTGTATGAGTTTGTGTGTAATGTTCCTGAACGTGCCTTTCCCAGGAACTACTATGGAAATACAATTTAAAATTATTTAGAGCACATATTTAAATTGTAGAATTATTAGAAGTAATAGTAGTAATAATAGCTGTGCTCTTTGCTGACTGCATGCCCTCTTTGTTAGTTGAGCTTGAGTATCAGTGCATCAAGACTCTCATTCTGACTCTCATTGACGAGGGCTTAGTTGGAGGATAGGCAGAGGTTACTGCTCAGTCTTCTCCTACCCCATGGAGGATTTGTAATGTGTGATGGATTTCACCAGTGACAGTTTCCCTAAGGCCACTGAGGCAGTGGGGAGCAGGTGTAGAAGGAACCAAATTCTGCTGTGTAAATCAGCATGACCATTTAGTGGCATTGCCTGCAGAACTCATTAGTAGCAACTGTCTGGTGTTTGGAGGTAGCACAGGTTTTAGTGTAGCATTGGCTGAAGGAGAAAATGAAATGTTGGCAAAAAGAGCACATAGACAGCTACTGTTCCTTTAAAAGAATCTCTCCTATTACAGAAGTCCTCTTGATTTCAAGATCTTTTATGAAAGATCTTGAACATGAATTAATTTTAATGGCCATGAACAACTGAATATCTGTTTTATGTACATTTATATGATGGCACTTCATCTTGTATTGTTGCATTAAAATAATTTTCCCTCTGTACTTGACACTGGTGAGGCTGCACCTCAAGTACTATGTCTGGCTCTGGGCCCCTCACAGGTGAGGGTCAGCCTCTTCCCCTAGCAACCAAAGACAGGAATAGAGGAAATGTCCTCAGGCTGTGCCAGGGGAGGTTCAGGTTGGACACCAGGAAGAACTTTTTCACCGAAAGGGTTCTTAAGCATTGGAACTGTCTGTCCAGGGAAATGGTGGAGTCAGTATCCTTGAAAGTCTTCAAGAAATGATTGGACATGGCACTTAGTGCTATGGTCAATTTGGCAGGGTAGTGTTTGGTAAAAAGTTGGACTCAATGATTGTGGAGGTCANTGTACATTTATATGATGGCACTTCATCTTGTATTGTTGCATTAAAATAATTTTCCCTCTGTACTTGACACTGGTGAGGCTGCACCTCAAGTACTATGTCTGGCTCTGGGCCCCTCACAGGTGAGGGTCAGCCTCTTCCCCTAGCAACCAAAGACAGGAATAGAGGAAATGTCCTCAGGCTGTGCCAGGGGAGGTTCAGGTTGGACACCAGGAAGAACTTTTTCACGGAAAGGGTTCTTAAGCATTGGAACTGTCTGTCCAGGGAAATGGTGGAGTCAGTATCCTTGAAAGTCTTCAAGAAATGATTGGACATGGCACTTAGTGCTATGGTCAATTTGGCAGGGTAGTGTTTGGTAAAAAGTTGGACTCAATGATTGTGGAGGTCATTTCCAGTCTAACTGATTCTATGATTCTATGGTAATCATTGTCATTACAATAAAATAATGCCTTCATAAATTACTTGCTTTTATATTGTATGGTATCTGGTTAAACGTGCTTGTCAAGAATGCTCAAAAAGTTAATGAAAATATTCCTTCATACAAAGAAGGAAAGGTTTAATGAATTAACATTACTGAACAGCATGTCCAGCTGTTCTGGACAGTTTTCAGAAGGATCTGATGCTTTGGGGCATCAAGCTCCTGCACTGTTCCATTGCCTGACCCCTCCTTGGTATAAAAATGCTGCCTGATATCCAGTCTAAACCTCCTGTGGCACAGCTTTGAGTCATTCCCATGGGTCCTGCTACTGGATACCAGGGAGAAGAGCTCAGCCCCTCCCTCTCTAATTCATCTCATCTGGAATCTGTACAGACCAATGAGGTCACTCTTCAGCCTCCTTTCCTCCAAGCTTGATAAGCCCGAAGTCCTTAGTCGCTCCTTTTAAGAGATACCTTCCATCCCTGCCACCAGCTTTGTTGCCCTTCTCTGGACACGTTCAAGGACCTTCACATCATTCTTAAATTGAGGCCCAGAAACACAGGCAGTTCTCAGGGTGACACTGCAGCAACGCTGAGTACAGTGGGATGGTCACCTTTCCTGACTGGCTGCTGATGCTGTGTTTGATGCACCCCAGGATGGGATTGCCCTCCTGCCTGCCCAAGCTCACACTGCTGACTGATGCTGAACCTGCTGCTGACCAGAACCCACAGATCTCTTCCTGCAAAGCTTCTCTCCAGCCACTCCTCTCCCAGTTTATATCTGTGACCAGTGTTACTTCATTCAGTGCAGAATCTGGCATTCTGACTTGTTAAATTTCATGCCACTAATCATATCCCAGTGCTCCAATCTGTCTAGATCCATCTGCAAGCCTCTTGTCCCTCAGGAGAGTCAACTGCACTTCTCAGTTTGGCATCATTGATGCACTTGATAATTTCTAAAAAGTATTTCTCTTGTTTTGCAGACTAATTAGATTGCTTTTTAGAAATATTGAAAAATCTATCTAATTAATTTTATAATTGCATTTAAAACATATTGCATAATTCGTATCAGTACATTACTATTGTCTGAGAACAAGAAACAAAACTGTAGTTGAAATACGTTTGTTGTAGTATT
This sequence comes from Leptocoma aspasia, assembly GCA_013399835.1. Classification (NCBI taxonomy): domain Eukaryota; kingdom Metazoa; phylum Chordata; class Aves; order Passeriformes; family Nectariniidae; genus Leptocoma; species Leptocoma aspasia. The sequence continues at coordinate 436,063 of VXAX01002969.1, read as the reverse complement.
TGAGTTGTGACAGCTTCTGACAAGTACAGGTTGAAACATCTCTTTCTGGAGAAGAAGGGATGTTAAGGAAGTACCTCACATATGTAATTTAAACTCATAATCTTAAATAATGTCAAATAATAAAAACCATAAACCTAAGCAAAATAAAATTTTCAAATAATTTTTCAAATCATGAACATTCTTAAAATATCTGTGTAATAGATTATAAACTACTTCATAATTTAATAATTGAGTTTCACTTTTTTTTTGCTTTACTCAGAAGAAAAAAATAAGGAATTTCTTAAAAAGCAGAGATTACTTATTTTGAATAGTTCCATTTTAAAATTCCTTTGAAAAATTTTTAGAAAGTATTAGAATTGAAACAAAACCTAGATTTCCCGAAGTGGTGTAAAATGTGGTTAATAAGCAACAAGAAACAGACATCTTAGATAATTTGCTTTTTAAAAACATTTTCGTGGTAGCCTTCATTATGGCGTATTGACAGATTTTGTTTCTGTTTTCATGGGGGGAGATTCTACTTCCAGTTTAACATTTTTTCTCTGAGTGTCATGAGACCCCTATTAGAAAAGACAGCAAACATAATAATTTGCTTGGTCATGAAAATAATATTCTTTAAGGAGTGCAGTACAGGTAAGGTTTTTATAGGATATGAGCTGCTTGAAAGAGAGCTGGTGTATTTTTTAAGGTATCATAGCTGTACCTCTCTGCTTCCTCATTTACTGCAAATACATTTTTCTTCCTAAAAGTTCTATTAAGGTTGCTTGATATCCTCACAGCATGCTTGCCTTATGTTAAAGTGTCTTCATCTCAATAATTATGTTGTTTCACTGAAGTAAGAAGTATTTATTTAAACAAAATATTTGATCCTTCTGAATTTGGGAGAGGTTAATATGGTGAATATAAAAAAAGTTTAAGGAATCTGGCTAACCCTATAGTTGATACAGCAGTAATTGCTGTAATTAATTTTTTTTCCAAATATTTTCTGTTGCACAGCGTAACTCCACAAAATCTATACCATGTGGCTGAGAAATTAGCCATTTAGATCTGGTAGAAAGGTGATATTTTGTCTTTGAAATAACAGTTAAGTTGTCTCTCAGTACTGCAGAATAATCACCTCTGCTCAATAGACAGCCTAGATTTCAGTGTCGGTAAAGGTTTATAAGGTGTTCAAGGTCCCCGTGTTTAAAAAAAAAAAAGGCATAAGATTTAGATTTCTACATTTAGCATTAAAGGAGCATGTTTGCTCAGGGATTCTTAGGACAATTAAGTGCAATGAATTTTGGTGTCCCAATTAGTTCTACATTTATTTGGTTCAGAAGTTAATTCAAATTAGGACCACATCAATTCAGGGTAAATGTGTCCAAACAAGAACTAAATGCAATTTTACTACTCCACTTTATAATTTGTTTTAAATACATTTTTAATAACACTGTAAACAAAGCCTCAGTCTTTTAACTAGCACCTTTTTCCATGGTGCATCTAGCAGTTGTTAATGCTAGATTTTATTTGCATTTTGCAGTGATGCAGTGCAGTGATGGCTGATGTTGGTGCCAGGCTGCACAGGATACAACACTCTAAGGGTGCTGAGCTCAGCCTTGCCCCTGCAGCCTGCTGGCAGTTTGCTCTGCAGCTGCTGCATACTTCCCTGTGCCATTCATGTCTTTCCATGTCTTGCCTAGTCTGGGTTTATAGCACTTCTCACAGGTAGGCTGATGCAGCCAGAATTTCTCTGTGTTCCCTTGGAAGTCCAGACCAAACTAAAGCTCTTTTCCCTGCCTAAGTGATTTGGTGAACACAGAATCCCTAGTGAGAGACTCAATATTGGCATGGGACGGTCCACCTCAACATTATCTTCTTCCTCAACTCTTGTCCTGGGTATAGTCCATGACAAGAAACTTAATTTTCCATTCCATGGCTTCTGAGATTTTTTATTAGTATCTTAAGAGTGACTGTACCCAGCACATACAGGAAGACGAAATACACTCCTACACAATTTTCCCAAATCATCTAAATATTTCTAGCAGGTTGATTCTGATATTTGTAATAAGTTAAATATGCATCATTCAGACGTTGTGAAATATTGCTTCATTTTTTTTCCCAAAATACATTAATTAGCATTCATTTGACCCATAGAATTCTTGGTTGTTGCCTTTATTTGTGTTGTGTACTGAATTGCGTATTTTTCATTTCACATACTCTTTTTGGTTTTAATAAGATGGTGTACTTCATTACCAAGTATTTGTAAAATAGGGTGTGCAAAACTCCTTAGGTTTGGTGATGCACCCCAAATTGCTTTTTCAATCTGCTGTTACCAGTAATATGGTGGTTGGCTTAGATGGGTAGAAAGGGGAAGGTCGTATTCTGTTCTTCTTCCATCAAAACAATTTAATTACATTTGTTTGGAAAGTTATCTTTTCTTAGCATTTTCAAAAAATACTTTAGGCTAAGAAATTAATGCCATCTCCCTTTTAGTATTATAATAGTAATCAATAGTCTTGTCTCAGCCTTACAGAGAAAAGAGATTTAACTGATTAATATTTATGTGTAATACCTGAAACACTGAATGACTTTGTTTATAGGAAACTCTGTTTTAATGCAAACATATCACAGTCTTTTAAATGTCTTACAACATTAATCTAATAAAGATGAAACTTTAGGACAGCAGTGACGATAAATATTTTGCTCTTGGATTTGAATTGTAACCAAAGCTGATGTGGCCAGTCCAGCAGTGCCAGTGCCTGCCAGCCCTGCAGCCTGCTGCTACTGGCTAGCCACCTCCTTAGCATTGCATCTCCCATCTCTGTAAAAGATGGCTTCACTAAAAATGCATCTTGGAAATCACTCCTGGCCCAGTTAATTCCCAAGGACTGCTTGGAGGCTGTTGGAGAGGGCTCATTGACTGGCCCAAGGCCTTGCCTGAACAGTTGTAACAACACTGGTGTTGCCAGTGTCCAGCTGTAGCTCTGGGTTTGTCTCCTGACACTGTGTTCATGCAGATATGCAGCCTGCACAACCCCCCTGCTTGGTGGTTTAATAATTTCCAAAGTCCAAGCAGAAGCAAGAGCTGCTTGACCGTGGAACCGAGAGCAATTCCTCTGCCCACTTGTGCCAGAGTGGAGAAATGGAAATGGGTTCTTCAAATCTGTGCAGACACGTAATCCAAATGACAGCATGGTCATTGCGTTGCAATTATTTGGAATTAAATGAGCTGTAACGCATCAGCATGAATATTTGAAACATGGAGAACAGTCCTGTGTTGCATATGTATAATGTATATTTTAGTCAGCTTAAAGTTATTAATTCTGCGGTTTATGGTTCATACACTACTTCCTTTGGGACACTGCTCCCCAGTATAATATATCTCACAAAGTCCTGGCAATTTATAACTTCTTTGTATATATCTATATGAGGTAATTTTGACTGTGCCAAAATAGAGTACATGGATTTAAACAGAAATAAATTGTTTGGCAAGGCTAGAGCAGAGTCTTTATTTCTGAAGTTTGTCCTAAATAGTATTCTATCTTAATACTTTAAATAGGTAGTGGGCTTTTTTTTTTTTTTTAACACGATAATGGGATTGAAAAATACCATGTCACCTGAAAGGAAACTGATCTGATTAGATGTGTACAGTCACTCTAAACAAGTAAGTAAACATAAGTAATTAACTAAACATGTTAGAACTGTTAGTGATACAGGCAAAGACAAAGAGCTAAGAAAGTAAACATTTAAAAGGGAACACATGCCCAATATATTTTGAATCAACAATTTTTTCTGGCTTGTATTTTCCCGTAGTACAGGGAAATCTCAGTTATAAGGAACCATTTTGTATAGAATGGGAAGGTATTTACAGTTCCTTACAAATTACTGTTTCTGCCTAGAGCTTGATTTGTTTTCAGAGATGCTGTACTAAATATTGCTTGGAGAAATTGGCACATTGATTACTTCTAGTTTTCAGGTCAATGGGGACTGTGCTCTGCTTATAAAAATGAGAGGTTACAGTAAAGAATTTTTGATGGAGTTAATATAAGATACAAGGACTTATTTGTATACATATAGTTCTACTGACAATGGTATTTTAAAAATCCCTTTTAGTATAAAACAAAAAATATTGATTAGCTGTGAAAGTTGTCATTTAGCAGTTTGAAAGAGCACTTTGAAGCCATTTATATGAAAATTAGGAGAAACTGAGTACACTGAATGTTTCATTAATTTTACATAATGGCATACATTTTTTGCCAAAGTATGCAGTAGATTCAGATTGTGCAAATTAACAGTAATTGTGATAGTAAAAGAATGTTTTGCTATGTTTTCTGAAGACTTTCCATAAATCCTGTGCTGTAAACATCTTTGACACACTTTCTTTTTGACTCATTTCTTATCTTCTCCATGTCTTCTAATTTTATATAAACCAATTTGTTTGCTTTAATGTTAATAATAGATAGTTCTTCATCATTTTATAATCACCTCTCAAAAATAATTATTCAGGAGTTTGCCAACTACCTCATGCCTATGGCATATAAGTACCTTAAAACTCTATAAAGATAGAATAAATATTTAAACAACATGTATTTTACAGATAAACCTTGATCTCTACGTCTAATAACAAACACATTTTCACTTATTCAGCCTGTCCTGGTGAATTCTGTCATACTGTAAATAAATTTGATGCTTTTCAGTGACAAAGTAAAAAAGGAATTTTAATTAATCTTACTACTTGAAAAGGCTATTTCACAATTCTATGACTTTCAATTTAGCTACTAAGTCTGAATCTACAGTGAAAGGCTTTAAAGTGCTATCTTTTAAAATCAAGGTTCCAAGAGATGAATAATAACCTTTTTTAGATTAATTCTTATAAAGCATACATCAGACCATTAATCACAGTGTTTTTAGTAAATCAATAGGAAAAAACAGAAAGAACCCTATTCTTCACTCTCCTTGGTTTTTTTCCATCTGAAGCAGACCAAGTGTGAGTTGTATGAGAACCAGAGTGTTGAGTAATAATTCTGTGACATCCTTATTAATTACATTGCATCCATTTCTTTGTCCTAAAAATATGAAAATTCTTGGACAAATAGAGGAGTAGGATTAGGCCTTCAGCCTATTAAGTTGCAGTCTGAGGAAACTCAAGGAATTATTTGTCATATTCTGTCTGGATGAAATAAAAAATGCCCATTGACATCTCTTCCTGAATAGCAGAAGAAAACATGCAGCCATAGATGGATTGTAGTTAATTTTTCAGGGATGATAATTTATTTAAATGAATAATATAATTTATTTAATTGCCATCACTGTTATAAATTTCTGTCCATGCATCTGAACAGAATTTCTAGATATGACTCAAGAGCACTGTCAAATCTGCATCTTTAGAACTCAGTATTTGGATCAAAGTGTACTTCAAAAATATATTTTTAATAAATTCCGGTCAGTTATGTTCAAACTAAAATACAAGAATTATCTATACCTAAAGTTTGAGAGTATAATATTATACCTCAAAATAAAATTTTGCATAAAAATATAATTAGTTTTGCAGTATAATTCAGTATGAACAAAATTCTGATGTGTTTTGTTTTGTTTTTTCTAATACTTTTTGCATAGTAACATTTGGTGATCTATAAAATGATGGTAATGCTTGCTTCACTATCTCTTGACTGTTTCAAACTCTTGCAAAATATTGCAAATGACATTATAATCCATTTCCTGCATGACTAATGCTGTGGTTTAGCTCTTCCAGCAGTGACCAACACTGGGAACTGTGACTAAAACAAAAATGGAATAGATTAAAAGTATGCAGAGATACATCTCCAGAATATTACCCTGACTTGCAACAAGGCTGTCCTGAGCTCAGGGTAGTTTCTTCTGGTCAATCCTTCTTAAAATTCAAATTAGGAGGATTCCTGTGCAGAAAGCTTTCTTGTGCTGGTTCTGAGACTGCTGCTTGCAAGGATCTCCTGTTTCCCCCTGAGGTGTTAATTTTCCTGATACAATTTCCAAGGACTTAGAATCAGCACATCATTTTATAAAGGTGAAATGGGTTTTAATGTATTTTACATTTATTTACATAGAATTTCAGCTGTAATTTTATCACCAAGTAGTTTTTTATAGCCAATCCAGCCTTCAGAACCTTGGCTTAGCTTAGCATCATCAGTAAAGTCTGTTTTCTCACTGTTCATTGCTTTCTCTGGCTTCAGTCTCCTACTGGATCTCTGAAAGGCTCAACTCATTACTTCGTTCCAGTGTGAATGGAGACGATTTAATACAAATTTTCACCAGTGCTTAAGCACATTTTCTGTTTCCATGAGAGGCCCTTCCTTCTAACACCATGTCAGCCTAGTCTTTTGGAAATCAGGTATCAGTTTACTTTCTTGTCAAGGTTGGTTTGTTCTTTAGGGAACACTCATAGATGCTGAGCAATTATTTCCCTTTAAAATAGCCATCTCTTAGCTCTTTACCTATCTAATGTATTTATTTTATTGTTCACTAAATTGCATATTCTGATTTGTAGTAATTAAATTGGAAATTCTTAGAAAATTTTTATTGCGCTGCATTCCTCCCAACCACCTGTCACAGTTTCATCCATTATGAACCCAGATGGAGAAAAAGTATTTTATTTTTGTGTTCTGACCTCATCTTTCTTGAATCCTCCTTTTATAGCCTGAACATCTGTTAGCCCTACCAGCTCTCTGTCTGGCTTCCAAATCTCTGAATAATATTTTACTATCTTTTTTTATAGTTTTTTCAAGTTGCTCCTCGAAGTTTTCTCTTACTTGCTTTGTGTAGATTTAACTTCGGTTTTTTTAGGCCGATAGTTTATGGTCGTTTTTGTTTTCCTTATTTGAATACAATGTTGGATTTTAAAAATATCTTTTTCCTGAATTTGATAATTGAGTTAAATATAATTCCATACCCAGCATATGTAATCTCCTTGATTTTTAGGCATATCCACAGCTAGATCTCTTGTAGTTCAAAGGAGATCTTTTTATTTTTGTAGACTCTTCCTATCCTGGACGTGGCCTCAGTTCCAGGTGTCTCTCAGTTCTTCCTCCTCACCCTGCTCTTTCAGCTGGTGATTGCAGCTTTGCCTCAGAGCATCCCCTGCTCTCTGAGCCTGCACGTGCCGTAGTGAGGATGTGCCAAAGGCTGCTGCCGTGCAGGTTGCAGCTTGCAGCTCTCAAATGACCCGCATTTTGTCTCTGGAAGTTCTGTCCTGCATCCCTTGGCTGTTTCTTTTTGTAATGTAAGGACTCCAATTTGCTGTCTCTGGAGTCTGCACAGACGTATGGGGTCTGCAGGATGCACTTCTGCTCTCCAGTTCAGGTCTCTGTCCATGTCGTGCTTATAAATATTCTGTGATATTTTTGAGAGAATAGTGAAGTTCTAGGCTCGCCAGGCTTGACTGCTGTGACACTGGCCCCTTTAGAATTTGGGCATCCATTAGCAAGCATGGATGCTTTTGTGTTTTCTAAAGATTAGAAACTTAACTAATCTAAAGATTAGAAACTTCTTTTGTGTTTGCTAAAGATTAATGAGACAGCTACTTTCATTATTCGAAGTGGGTTATGTACAGGCCTAAGAATAACCAAACATGTAATGCCCATACTCTGCATCTACAAGCATTTGACAAACCTTAGTCTGGAAATTATACTTTTACAATACACTCAGAAATATCCATTTTCTGTTGTAATTACAAAAATGCAGAATGCCACATGCCAAAAGAAAAGACATGGCAAGGGTGCCAGTTGTCATCTGAGGCAAATCTCTATGAATTTAAATGCTTTACATGAAATTTGGTGTTATGCACTGATTTTAAAAATAAGTAATCTTATAAAGAAGTTTCTCATATTAATCTAGTGATGTAAGTTTATATACCACTTTGGGATTTTCAGGATAGTGCTATCAATGTGAGGATGCATTTGCTTGGTTGTCAGCATCATTGTAGAGTGTTTTAAGTGGAGAAGATTACATGAGTGAGTAGTTGTCCATTGCTGCAGGTTGAAGTGCACTGGTTTGTTCTTATTTTGGTTCAATATTATTTACAGGTGTGCTCAGTTTTAAGGAGAGTAAAATTGTTTTGTAAATAAATTTGCAGTGGGAAAATATTGTCAGTAAATTACATGTGGAACAAATCCCTAGTTTTTACCTTTAAAAATGTATCAGTTTGCTTCCTCTACTTTGCTATAATCTGAATGTTTGAGACATATATGGTCTTTATCAAATAAAAAAGCTTCAGAGCACTTTTGAGATTTGCACAGAGTATGATGTTTCCGTGTAAACTTGCACTTACATTTCCCCTCAGTGTCAGTTGGAAGTTAATTTTCCTTATTGTTTCACATGGTTTTGTCACATTTGCTGCCATTGTTTTAGTTAATTTCAGTGGCTATTGCATTTGCAGATAGAAAGGGAGTATAAATGCTGGGGGTTGCAAATCAAAACATTTCCTCATCTGTAACACTTGAATGCAGTGATTTCCTGGGGGAATATGAAAGAGTACTGGAAGATGCAGGTTCCCAAGAGAACTAGAAGGTGTTCTTCTGTTCATTGCAGGACCTAGGCATTGAGGTCCAGACCTGAAATTTTTGACTTTTTTAAATGTAAATGTGTGTGAGATCCCAAAGTTCACACAGTTACTGAAGGAATGATGCAGTTAAACTGGAGATGAGCAGCAGCTCCAGGCAGAGAAGGGTGTGGAAATGGGACTGATGTGCTTGAAATTCAGCACATAGACACCAGTCACACAGCTTGGTCAGGTGCCACTGTGAAAGTGAGTTTCAAAGCCTGAATCATCTTCCTAGATACCAAGTCTATTATTTGGGTATGGCTAACTGTGTCACTTCAACCCTTCCAGGAGAGCACTCCCAGCTCCCTTGACCAGCTGGAGCTTGGGACATACTGTCTTGACAAGGTGAATTGAAAGTATTCACTGCCTTCATATTGGTGGCTCTCTTTAGTAGTATGTATTTTGCAAATACGTTCATCCTTCTTGAAGGTTGTAGATGTGCTAAAGCAAGATAATTATGATGGAATAAATATTAAGTTAAAATCAAATGGTTATTAAATATACCTGAGGCATTTCTAAATCTTGTGTTAGAGGAGAATTCAATATTACTTCTATAATATTCTTCTAAGTGTGAAGCAGATCTTAGCCTGAGGTGCGAGAATAAGAAAAAAGGTGCAAGTGAAAAAAATAGCAGATCATTTAATATTTTATCAGGTAGGAGCATCCAAACCACAGTTTTTTTCACCCAGGAGTTTTTCTATGACAATGGCAAGACTGTTGGGTATTATAGCCTGCATTATTCAAAGCCACTCAGGCCCTCCAGCTCATGCTTGCCATCTCATTTGTCACATACTGTATGTCTTGGTCTTTCAAGGTGTTGTCCTGAAAGAACTTTTTTCTGTGTTACATTAATGAAGTTTGAAGCACAATTATGTTGCTTGCAAGGGACTGCCATCAGCAGACTATTACAAATGAGTCTCAGGTTTTTCGATTCTTTTGATGCTCAAATGCTATAAAACTCTGTGATTTCTATTTTTTTAAAGGGAATTAATAGATATTCTGAATTGCAATTAGTGAGTGCTGTGAGCTATCAACTTGGCAAATTATGAACATTTACAAATCATAGAATCATGGGATCATAGAATGGTTTGAGTTGGAAGGCACCTTAAAATTCCAACTCACCTGCCAGGCAGGGACACGTTTCACTTGATCAGATTGCTCAGAGCCCCATCCAGCCTGGCCTTGAACACTGCCAGGGACAGGGCATCCACAGCTTCTCTGGGCAATCTGTTCCAGTGCCTCACCACTCTCACAATGAAGAACTTCTTCCTTATATCTGATCTTAATCTCCCCTCTTTCAGTTTGAAGCCATTCTGCCTTGTCCTGTCACTCTATGCCCATGTAAATAGTCCCTCTCCATCTCTCTTGTGGGGTCCCTTCAGGAACTGGAATGCTGCTCTAAGGTCTCCCCAGGGTCCTCTCTTCTCTAGGCTGAACAGCCCCAGCTCTCTCAGCCTCTCTTCACAGGAGAGGTGCTCCAGCCCCCTGATCATCTTCATGGCCTCCTCTGGACCCACTCCAACAACCAAATACTGATAGTGGGGGGGAAAAAAGTTGTCCTTGTTGTATACTTACTTAGCACAGTGATTGATTCTTTACAGTTAGCGAATCTGTTGTATTGCCTGTCAACCTACAGAGGGATTACTCTCTATATATTTTAAATTTGGGTTTGCAATCAGCAGAGTTAAATGAAATGTAAAATTGGCTATCAGCTGCATTGATTACTACTATTGCAATTAGCCCTGTGTACTGTGGAGGAGGAGGCTCTGCAGGTTCTCTGATCTGCATCTTAAAATGCAAGTTGGGGCAGTTCCATTTGGAGAATGGACATGCTCTTTCTGATCCCAGTATGTTACCTATATAGACCAATGGAAAGCTCTCTGCCAGATATTGGAGTTAATGCTGGCTGTTTTCTTTCCATAAGCTCATCACTATTAAAAAAAAAACTAACTAAGAAGGAGTTTATTCAGTTAGTGTGCAGTCTGCTCTTCGAACAGATTGCCACAGGAGATGTCTTTTGAGAATCAGCTCATGAATAGTGGCAATTTACTGAATGGTATTTATCCTTGTTGTCCCAGTTTGTATTCTGTCCTGTCACATCTGACTGAATGGACAAATAGAGGACAATATCTGTTCTCTTAAATTTGTATCATTTTCACCTGAATTATGGTTGAAATCAGACAGGTGTCTTACCTGAGCTCTTTGGAAACAGAATTCAGCAGCAGTTTGAGTCCTTGAATTAACTGAGTATTAACTGTTTCCTCCTTGTCAATGTTATTTTGCAATGCTTTGCTCCTCTTCAAATATTTCTTTGCATTACCATCTCAGATCAGCCAAGACCTCATTAAAAATTTTTAAAGGATACTAGGTTTTCTTCTCCAAGTATAGTAGAAGATAATGAGATGGAAGGAAGAAAAAAATTATTTTCTTGAATTTGCCCTTAGTAATAAAGAACAAAAAAACCCCCAGTACAGAACACGCAGTAGGGGAAGGTGGAAGAACCAGTTTCATAAGGTATTTTCGAGTGCTTTCACAGGCTTGTTTAATTTCCACAGAGCTGTGTGGTTTGCATATGTCAAACACTTTAAAGTAATGTGTTGCTTTGATTATGGATGTGACTTGACAATAAAATTGTTTGCATAGTGCTGAGTATATGTAAATTGATACTCAAATGCGGTGGTAAGTATAATTACTTTAATAGCAAAAGGCAAAATCAAGTTGACTAACAGAGTTTTTAATTAGATTAACATAAACCATTTGTGATTTAATACAATGGTGCCTACAAAATTAGATACTATATGCACGTGTGTTAAATCAGTGCATTAACACGCTGGGTCCAAATTAACTGTTGTTATATTTCCTTGACTGATTAGAAATTTGTGTTTTATGCTACATTTGAGTAGTCCACTAACATACATGGGAAAGATACATTATTATTATGGTTGGGTGTTCAACCCTAACTTACCCTGTTTCTTGTTGACTTAGAGCTTATCTTGGCAAATATATAATCTGGCAAAGAGAAGTCATTCACATAATATGAGATCATATTCAGGTCAGTAAGAGTAAGATGATGTGCATGGAAGTCCCACTGTATTACCACTTCTTTAGACATTCCTTTTACATTACAAACTCTTCAAATTAGAAAAAAGTTGTTAGGTTGCTGCCAGTTAGCAAAGAGCAGATGGTGTTTATTACTGTGACCGGTAAATTGTGTATCTGTGGGAGTAATAAGCCCAATTAGCCAAATGTTGATTGTGCTTTTAAGTGTTGTAGTCTTGGTACCTGTTTCCATACCTGTGAGTATGCTCAGTATAACCTTCTTCGTGCACTTTGGAAAAAGCTCAGTGGTGCACTTCTGCAGCCTAAATTGTGGCATTTGTATAAATACCATTTTAGATAATGTTCTGCAAATGAGCCAGTCTTAGACACACAATTCTAAGAATTCCTTATTACTTACTTTGTATTTTATTTTCCCGTAAATAGTAAAAGTTGACTACTTCAAGCTTGGTTAGAATGAATGTTAAAAGCCAGGTGGCTTTGTGTCCTGAAGAATCCTTTTGCCGTTCGTTCAATAAAATACAAATCTAGTACAAGGGAAAGTCATGTTTAGCTCAGCATGCTCTGCAGTTTTTAAAAATACTGCTCTTCTTGCACAGTATCCTAATAAGGAGCAGTAAGCCATCAAAAAACTTCCCTACCTTCTAGAAGCACGGGTTGGGATCAGTCATAACCTGTGACTGGTGACCAGTTTGCTGACGTCTCTAATCCCTCCCCAGCACAGGGTCAAGAAGCCTGAGAACCATTCCTGTCAGCCCTTGGCCTTCACGACTGCCCCAGCTGGGCTGGACAAACAGGGACACCCTTAGGAAGAGCAGTGTAATTATCCAGGTTGCAGGAGAAAGACAAAAGCCGAAGATAAAGTGTGACATAGAATTGTAGAATTGTTTGAGTTGGAAGGGACCTTAAAGATCTCCTGGTTCCAGTCACCCTGGCTGTGGGCAGGGGCATCTTCCACTAGACCAGGTTCATGAGAGTTCCATCCAGCCTTGCCTTGAACAGTAGGACCCTCTTTCTCATTTCTGAGTTGCAAAAGCAGGCTCTGGTGTTGTCCTTCTGTCAGCAGAAGCTGGTGCTGCTGCACTTACTTTGAGTGGTAATACCCTCTTTGATATCTGAGCCTGATGATTTTAATAGCAGTAGTTTCAGCAGTCACTTCCTCACAATCCAAATAAGCAATAGTTGCTACACACATTCAGTCAGGTCTGGTTTGGGTTTTTTAAACATACTTGACAGCTCTGCAGGGTCAAGATCATGTCTTCCTGCATGGCTGTGCAGTGCCTGGTACAATGAGTCTCTCTGGATACCTCTGCAACTAAATAATAAAACCTTTGCAATTAACAACTTGTTAATTGAGGATTTACTATAGAGCCACAACTTTAATTTGTTCCTTGGCTTTTCCTCAATTACCTCACCTTGGATTTAAAACCAGAACCACATAAAATAAAATGCTTGGATGTTTTACAGATTAGCAGATTTTAATAACTGACTAATGCGTGTATTAGGGAAAGAGCCATTCAAATTTTCCTGACTTAAGAAAGTTTAACTGAATAAGGGTATAGCAGACACCAGTTTTTTCATCGGAAAATTTATTTTCATTTTAAGGCTCATTTAAATTGTTTTATTTGAATGCCACAACTTGTTACCAGAATTCTGACAGAAAACTGCTAAAAGTGAAAAGTGAGGTGATATTTTTCCTATCTCAGTGTTGACTTTTATATAGAAGATTTTTGTCTGAGGCTGCTGATCTTCTGTTTCATGGAGTTATGCCAAAATTTATATTTTCACTGTAGAGTTAGATACTTGCAGTGAGCTAGTAAATAGCCAGACAAGTATTGCAGCATCTTCTTCAAGCACACCACAAATATGAGTTTCCAGCACTTCTCAAGATAAAAAAAGGTGTAATAAAAAGACATTTATTTCTTAGGTAAATCTTCTAGTCACAGTAACTTTAATAATTCTAACTTTGTTAATCAGATTTAATTTATTCTTGAAGTGATTCCACTGATTTAAACCTGAAATAAATTTGGCCTAGAGTTTTCAAGAAGCTGTATTTTGCCTTTGAGCATTTAATTTTTCTGTGCACAGCCTGGCATTGGGTTATTGTTCAAAGCCTAACACAGAGATGAGACCCATTGAGCTCTGTAGGAAAGGGCAGCTTTCTCCTTTTCTCCTTTGGTTCTGGGACTGCTGCAGACACATTTCTATGACACAAGACTATAAGAAAGGAGTAGCACATGTTCTTTGGAGTAGATCTTCAGGGTACATTCATTTTCTGCTTCTGCTGGTTGCTGTCTCCTGACATGCCCTGCTAAAGTAGAGCCCTGCAAAGTTCAGTCCTACCAAACAGGTGTCTCAGAAGCTCTTCTCCAAGAGACAGCAAGCATCATATCACATTGCTGTAGTAAAAAAATAACGTTGTGTGCTTATCTGGAACACTACATTCATTTTGCTAAAACCAAGAAGTACTAGATATTGAACGGGGTGAACAGCTACAAATAGAGGGAGACAAACCTGAGCTCTGCAGAATCTGCTGAGGAATAGAATAGAATAGAATAGAATAGAATAGAATAGAATAGAATAGAATAGAATAGAATAGAATAGAATAGAATAGAATAGAATAGAATAGAATAGAATGGTTCCAGTAGGATAAGACCGACAGTGCTCAGTCCAAATGCCTGACCAATTCAGGGCTGACCAAAAGTTAAAGTATGTTATTACAGGCATTGTAATACAATGCTTACAAAATGTTGAGAAAAATAAATTTTGCCTTCATAATAGTCCAGTACTGCCTTAACATGAAGTCCCTTGTGCATATCAAAACATGAGATACTTCTAAAATAAATGCTGTTCTAAATTAAATGAGCTGTCAGAAGTCCTAGAATAGGACCTTAATTATAGGCACGTCTCAATCAGTAAGATTTTATTCAGGTGTGACTGGCTTTGTCTTCTCCACTTTTCTTTAGAACAGGACTGAGTTTAGAAAGATTCTTCCCCACCCTTACCCCTGTCCTGCTCTCCATGAATAAGGACAGGGTTTTGTGAGGATAAATAGCTCTGAAAATGGAATGACACTTTGTTTCTCCACAAAGGAATTGATAGCAATGGTGAACAAAACACTGACAAATAATAAACCTGTTCCATGTTGTCAAGCCAGGGCTATTTCTGTTTTGCTGCTTCTAGAAGAAATTAATTTCTTCTCCTGGTTCAGGGCTTTGTTCTGCTTTATCTTACAGCTATAAACATTTGTCTTATCCCTTTCGTTATTTATCTAGGTTTTGTTACTGCTAGGAACACTGATCTCTGTATAAAACAGAAACAGTCACTGACACAAACATGTTTTTTGAATAGTAAGCATATTCCTTGATTCTGGTTGTAAAACCCTATTAAATGAGATTTTATAAAGTAAGAAGTGTTATAGTTCTAGTAGAAATGTATTCGGACTGCATCAAACAGGGAAACAAATTTTCTTCTAAATGTAAACATGCATTTTCTACCAGTCATTGTATTAGCTTGAGGCTTGAATGCTGATGCTGTAAACTATCCCTTAGATTTGTTACACCTGTGGTATTTTGTCCTGAGGTAGTTTAAACAAAAACTTTGATGAAAACTGGGGAGCCAGAGCTTTGGCTTTGGGCACCTTACTGTCTGATTGTTTGTGTGGGGTGAAGTTTGAAAGTAATCAGGATGCAGATAAATCTGCTGAAAGTGTGTGTATATATTGGTTGAGGGAGATGTTGGAGATACTGGCTGTAGATAAAGGAAAGATCTATTGAGCAGTATTCTCTGTCAGGTTTTATTTTGCAGAGGAGAAGGTTTATTGCTCAGCTGTTGATACACGAAGCGTCATGCATTTGATTATAAGTAAAACATCCCCTGCTTTCACCTGATCATTTTCCCCTGAAGACATGCATCATCTTCCCCAGACAAATGATAAAAAAAACCTCTAAGAAAATTATATACAAAATCTCTGCCATAAAACAGGAAGGGTTTCTGCAAGCTAGAAAGCCTAGATTATGTTCATAAACAATCCGATTGAAAAGTTAAGCCACCTATAAAAACATCTAGTAACACAACAATATTTTTCCAGTGGAAGTTTGTTTGTTTCCCAGCAATGAAAGCTTTCTGTTAATAATCTCTCTTCTATATGTCAGCATTTCTCAGCTATCCTCTCCTAATATGACCAGATATTATCCCAGAGACTGAGAGCTACTATTATTTGGAGACTATTTGGCAGAACTGGATTGGATCTGAGATTGCAGAATAAGATCTACAGTTACAGCTGCTGTACCAGGAATGTGTGTTTGTGGGCAAGGCTCACCATTACATGCAGTCCAGCTTCCTGAGTTACCACATTTTCCTTCACTGTCTCTGTGCTCAGATTGCATGTGCATGCTTGTGGCTGTAACTGGAGCCTAAACTTTCCAATATTAAAATTGGTTCTGCCCAGCATATCTTCGTTTAAAAAAAACAAGAGAAATGAAGTTGTTTCAGATTTTCTACATTTTTTGCTGTTCACTGAAACATCCTCTTTCTTATGTGCTGCTTTTATGTGAACATAACGTGTATAATTTTTCACAAGTTATTGAGTCAAAGTTACTGTACCAGTACTTTCAGACCTTGGGGAGTTTTGGGAATATAGATTGTGCTGAGGATATCCGGTGGCTCCTGACATTCTGGAAAGACTGAGCATAACAGTAGGATGCCAGATATAGTGCCATGGCTTTTCTGCAATTTTAGACAAAATCAAATTAAGAGCAATTCAGTTTTTTAGTTGTAAATAACTGTTTCCTTCCTGATACATGTTTTGTAGATAGTGGATGAAATGTGAGTGTCTGTCTGCTACATAATCAATAGAATTAAAATCCCCAGCCACTTTTTTCCTGTGAAGTGATTAAAATCCACTTAGCACATAACATGGTCTGTGCTGGCCATACTGCTCCTGTGCAGCAATATGTCAAGGTAATGATTACACACTTTATGAAGTGCTTAAATAGAAATGGTCAGCATAAATCTTCACAGAGTGTATTTTAATAGTTTTATTCCATTCAGAGAACAAATGCAGTCAAGCTTTGGTTGGCCTTCTGGTAGTTTCCTCCAAAGTTACATAATGTTACAGTTCTTTCACCTCTGGAGGGGTAGCTTTTCTTAATTCTAAGAAACACTGAGAGGATGCAGCAGGACATGTCTCTTCTAAGCCAAGTTTTCCCTGGAAGAGGCAGAGCAATGGTTTGAAGACACAGGATTGTTGATACATTGGTTGGGACATTGACTTGAAATCCTATCCTATTTTGAAGAGTCGATAACTTTTATTAAATCAACAGGTAGAGTTGGAAAAAAGTAAAAACACACAAGGTTGAAAAAGCTGGTTTTGGAGCTTCAAATCATACTAAATTTTCCTGAAAATGTTCCCACTTACTACTTCCCCCATGGGCACATTATCTTGTTAATAAACTGTTATTTTGTAATATAAACTTGTTAAAATCTGTTATTTTGGTTTAGGTGGCAGTAGATTTTACTGTACATGTTTATTTTCCCTGTGATTACATACTATTTTCTTAGATAGTTTAACCAGTATTTGAAGGAAGTTAAAAATTATTTTTAATTAAGACACTGGACTAAAGGTCAGCTTGGGATTTGGAGCATTTGGCATGATTCAGAGTTTGGGTATTACTAATATGGCTGATGCATTTGTGTTCTTGCTGGTTAAAGTGAAAACAAGAATATTTCCCCTTTTTTTTCATTTTTAAAATAGAAGGTAGTCCAAAACAGAGTATATTATAGCATCTTTATAGACTTTTGTGTGTATTTTTGACAGCATCATTTTCTTGACTGATATTTCTTATTGTCTTGTTCTTTTTCTCTGAAATAAAACCAAGGAAGTGCTGATACAATGGCACCCCTTTTGCTTTGGTGGAGCTTATTCTTTGTTGAAAGCCAGACCAGAATACTGTCTGTTCAGACTTAAACATAATTCCAGAACATCTTAAGCAAGTGCTGATGATGTCCAGTCAGCTTCTGAAGACCACATGCCATAGCATTTTTAAAAGATGTTGGAAATAATAAAAAATAATAAATTTAAGAGACTGTTGATTACTGAATAAGCAAATTACTTAATAGACTCTCCCCTTTTTGCTGCTTTGTGTGGACATGATATTAACACCTCGTTTATTTATTGTTCTGTCTTCTGATTTTCCTGTAGACATCTCTCTTCTTCATACAGAAAAAAGTGTTGTATGTGTAACCTGAAGTGTGCAGTGTTTAGGAATATTAGCAGTGTGGCAGACAAAGCCATGTTCATTTTAGAAAATACCCTTGAATATCTACCACAATCTATTGATTGTCATTTGTTCTGGTGCTGGCAAAACAGGTACTTGAAGCCCATACACAAAACAGCACTTATTTTCAAGTCGATGTGCGAAGCATCAAATCCTAAAAATCTATCTAAAGCTCTAACATTGCAGGATATATTACTTGCAAATAAAACTGGCTAACTTGGGAAAGAACCTAGGCATTCTCTGAGTTTTGTCATTACCGTCTCACGAGCAAATATCTTGTTTAGCAATTCAGTAAACCTAGCAGCCACTGGCCTGTTAGTCCTGGAGAGGCGCCTCCCAGGGTTCAAATAAACCATGAATGCTTTTACTGTCTTTCACACAGTGAAATATCTTGGTTCTCCAGTCTTGTATCTCTGTCAATTCGGCTCAAAGCTAGGTAGGAGTATTTCTTTCAAAGGAAAGTAAAATGTTCTTGTTTAATCATCATGTTTATTTATTAAGTTTTTTGGAAAAGTACCTGTGGGTCTAAGAGTTCTCTTATTTTCATTCTAGTTCAATTTTGTTGGGAAATTGCTTGGACCAAGAGGAAACTCTTTAAAGAGGTTACAAGAAGAAACAGGTGCAAAAATGTCCATCCTGGGAAAAGGATCCATGAGGGATAAAGCTAAGGTACTGTGTCTGGATTCTGGTTCCAATTAGTATTGAAACATATGTTGTTTTAGGTGTTACACTTAGATTGCCTGTCTGTTTATTAATGACTCAATTAAAAGGCCTATAATAGACTCTTGACTACAAGGCTAGTTTTTTCTTTTTTCAAGTTACATCATTTGCTTAAATATAATTTTCTTCTTGCTATGCCAACCTTGCTTAGACCTTCACAGTTGCTATAGTATCACTGTTATTTAAATAATTTACCTAAGAGAGAAACCAGTTTAAAGTTCATTCGTTCTGAGAGAAGTCTCTTTCTCCTGTGAAAGTACAGCTTGTATGTATTACTGCTTTAATATTGGTGTACATAAATGAGTTTTCTCTTTTGTTTTCTGTTTCTTTAGAGGTGGGGGGTTTTTTTAATGTTGAATATTTATTGAGGGTATAGTTCTAGGAGAAGATAACAAAGCGGACATTTTGCTTAAGTGTCTGTAAAAATGCACTATAGATAAAGAAAAAAGAAGTGTTTGGAATCGTAGCCTTCTCAGTGCCCCTAAGTAATTACTTGCAGGTAAGCGTCACTCCTCCTCAACCAGTTCCCCACCCACTTTATATACTACACATGATGTTTTGTGGTATGGAATATGCCTTTGGCCACTTTGGGTCAGCTGCCCTGGCTTTGCTTCCTCTTGGCTTCTTGTGCAGCTCCTCACTGGCAGAGCGTGAGACACTCAAAAGTCCTTGGCTTGGGGTAAGCACTACTTAAAAACAACCCAAACATTAGTGTGTTATCAATATTGTTCTCATACTAAATCCCAAACACAGCAGGGTACCATTTACTAGGGAAGAAAATTAATCCTATCCCAGCTAAAACCAGGACATTAAGGAATGTATATTTGGGTTCATGTAGGGTTCATGTATATTTGACCAAAAGAACAAGTACTGATTGCATTGTGATGTCTTTTAGAGTCTATAGAACAGCAATATTATGGTCAACACAGAAATAACAACTGCTAGTTTCACTATATTTTAACTGTATATAGCCTCTAGTAATGTTGTGCATTATTCTTCTTTCCTTTCTGTCACCTCTGTCATTAATCTCAGTAGCTAAAATTATGAAAGCAATAATATGCCAAAATAAAGGAAAGACCAATCAGGATTTTCTGGTTGGCATTATTTGGTCTTGGTAATGTGTATCAGCAATCACGTAAACATTATGAGGTCTGCAATTGCAATATTAAAAAAATAAACCCACAAACCAGACAGATTAGGCACACAGATTGTATTTAATTTTTCAGAGTTTTCTTCATGACATTTTAGTCAGACATTTAGTGACACTTCAGTTATGATTATAAGATAATAAATGTTGAATACACTACTGATTTTATTTCTGGTTATTGACAAGTAAAATATTTTAATTACTTACGTCTAACTTCTGGAATCATAAATATTTCCCTGGATGAGAGAATGTATGTCCTGCTGAGTAGCAGTAATTTGCATCAGTACTACATCTAATGCCCACTCACTCCATTCTCAGCCACCCACTCAGATTATTATTGCTGAGAGCATCAATTGCCCAGACAGGGGAGTGTAAAGATGTTTAAACACATTAAAAGACAGTCTAAGAATTCTGATTTTGAGATTGGTCAATCTTCTGATCATATAATTTGATTTTTGTCTGATCATATTGAACAGTGCCAGCATGACAGGTACTACATTCATTCGTGAATATGTCAACATAATTTGGGGTATTTTCTTTTGCTCTTCAAAAGGTTCTTAGTCCTTAAAAATAATCTGAAATTGAGTATGAGCTTCATGGAAACTCATTCATATAAGACTGGTGGAAAAAAATGAAGTTCTAGGATAAACTGGCATTAAATATAGTAGTCATGAAAGCAATTTCTGTAGAGAAAGGTTCATAAGCAATTTATCTTAATCCAATTTAGACATTACTGACTCAAAAGAAAACAAAATCCCTGGGCAATTACAGTGAGAGTTAGGAATTTTCTGATTCTGTGTACCGTGTGCACTGTTACCGGTTCCTAGCAAAAAAGTGTGAGAATGATCATGGGATGGTAATAGTTACAATTAGCATTTCAGAGAGGCTATTCTAGGTTGAGATACTGGTAAAATGCAAAGAAAATATGTTTGAATGTGAGCATAAATAATGGTGTGAATTGCTACATTGCTAAGGAAAATACAACTTGCTCTGGTTAAAACAGTTTTCTTGTCAAAAAACAAGTGCACTAGTATCATTTATGCAGTACTTCTTTACTCATTTAAATACAAATTACCAAAGTCTGGAGGCTTTTTGTGGGTTTTTTGAACCATAAAAGAAATCAGTTTATGTGTATTGGCTGATAGATCTTTGTTTTGCAGGAGTATTCAGGAAAAATCTATGTAATTTCTCTCTAGAAATCAGAATTTCCTTAAAGCTGTCTATATTGTGCCATGAGCCATAGCAGTTCCTAGGCAGTCTGCAGGCACATGTGATTTTCCCTTCCAGTCTGCTGCAGCTGGATGCTGAGTTGTATCAGAGAAGCAGTGTCAGGATTTAGGTGGAACTGACAGGAGTGGGAACCCTCCTCCTGGGCCCTTTGGAGGGGGTTCCCCCATGAGTTCTGTGCCAGGGATGAAAAACGAGCAGGACTCTTGATTTCTCAGTCTTCAGGCTGTTGTTTATTTTTCTCTTATCATAATCTCAGTACGCCGTCTGCACACCAGACTTAGCGTACAAAAAGCAGGTACAAAATGGAGCTCAAACACCCAGATTCAAGGTCTTTTAAAGCTAATTAGTCCAATTACCTTCTAAAATGTACTTTGTTTCTACTTTTCTACCAATAACTCCTATTAATCTACTCACGTAGCACCTTTGCTACTTCTTCCTCTAACCAATAATTTTATGCCACCAATACCACAGAAAATGGAGTTGAAGAAGAACAAGAAGGAGAAGAGACAACGCCCAGAATCCTCCATCTTGCCTCCTATACACTCCTGCATTAAAATCCTAAAAACCCTAAATTTCTCACCCTGTGATAAGCTACTACTACATACTACTGTCTAGTTTGCACACCTGTGGACTCCAACTCATCCCAAATCCTTGGTAACTTTCTCCAGGGGTGAAGGTTAAAAGCAGTGTTCTGCTGAGGATCAGGGCTTCCCAAAACAGGCAGAGAGACATTCTCTGTGCCCTGGACTCCAAAAAAGCAGAAGCAGAATTTGTGCTGAAAAGTGCTAAATACATTTATGCGTTAGATCCCTAGATACTTAAATCTTCACAAAGAACTGATCTGCTGATTTGAGGGTTTTTAGTGCCAAAATGACAATAGGGGAGTTCTTGGCTCAACAGTGAAGTGCTCTGGCTATAGTCAGTAATTTTGGGCATGCAGAGGGGCAGTTTCCTTGGCTGGGAAGTGGATTATATCAACAGAGGTATGTCTGTTCTTCAGAATTTCCTTATCTTCTTTAAAGAAACCTGTAGCTAAATTTTAAAGACTAAAGATTTTAGGCTGTTTGTTTCCAGAGCAACAGGAAACACTTGTTAGAGTTACTTGAGATTTCTGAGTATCTGCTGTGCCTACAGTGTGGGGACAGGATTGATTAATTTGAAAAGGCAACGCAACTTACCTAAAATGTGTATTATGAACAGCTCCAGTCGTGCACAAAACACCACAGAACTAATGTATGTCACAGAAAGTTGTGTTAGAAGTTACTGAAGAGATGCCCAAGTATAACTGCATCAGTAGATTTTTTTTAAGAACATTTTTATTTTAAAAGTGATTTAAAGGAGTCTGTTTGGAAGAGCAGAATAACCAAAGAGCAATAGAATGTTTTAATTTTGCTTTAATAATATATTAAGTGTTAGACAAAGAAAGATTTTTGGTTACTTTTCATTTTGTTAAAAAATGAAAAATAGACTTTTAACCTGCATATCTTTATCTGAAAACTCACTGTTCATCACCTACAAGACATTTAGAAGACTGGTCAGTTATTTAAACTAAAGGGGGTCACATTGTCTTTGCTTCAAACATATTTTTGAACCACATCTTACTTACATGGAGCAGGATTTGGAAATTAGTGTCCTGATCACAAGGTTATATATTAGATTACAGAAAACTAAAATATTGATTTTTAAAGTAGCACATGAGCTGTCAGACACAGCTCATGTGCTACTTACATGAAGGAAAGTGTAAGTCGCAGTGTTTGCATTAAATCTTCTGCATACTGATGTATAATTGCCATTCCAATTTAAAACTTTTTTACCTAGAGAAATCCTGTCAACACCATTTCCTTTTTTGCACACTATTTGTTTATTACCCATTTTTCTCATCACTTAAGCTTCCACTTATGTCTTTTGTCCTGGCTATTGAAAGGATTCTGTTATTAAAGATTCATGTTGTCTTCCTATAAAACAATAGAAAAATTAGAGAACGAATTTGCACTGTAGCTTTGAAAAAACACATAAACTACTTTTCTGTGACTCGGTGTTTTTATCAGCTACTGAGCACTTTTAACTGCTGCCTTCTTAAAGTTTCAGTTTTTGTTAAAACTGGTTTTTAAGGAAAGAGGAGATAATTGCAGTCCAACGCTGCCTTTCATTAATCTGTGGGTTAAGTGCTTTTTAAAGAAGGTCCACTGTCACTGGACAACAGCTTTTCCTGTTAAACAGAATTTGTTTCATTACCTTTTCTTTATAGGAAAAACCAAGCATTAAGAACTTGTTTGCAACTAAAAAGATCTGAAGTCAGCGCACAGAGAAACTTCTGAGGTTCAATTGTTAGCATGTTGGCTTTAGGGTGGTTTTTAACAGCTGTGTTATGTGAGTGCCTTAAAAAAGATTTTGAAAATATGGGATAATTGCAGTGCTCACTAGTCTCTTCCCTGCAAATTCTAAGTGCTGTTAGGCCAGTCCTGCAACCTTTGAATAAATGTTTCAATATCTTACAGGATTAAGTCCATATGTAATGTGAATAATGGCCAATAGGTTTTTGGTTTGAAGCACAATGTGTTTTTTCATTAGGTTATGACTACCATGGGTTAGTGTTCTAAGCGTGGAAAGCTAGTTCTCTGATAGGATTTTCTTGACTTCATTGTTTTTTCAAAAAAGTTATAATTTAATGCTCAGATAACACAAAAGGGAAGAAAAAAAGTTACAGGTTTTGTCTATAGGATGTTGTGGTCCAGGCATTGCATTATATTCTTTCCCAATGCTATTGCTTTGCTGAAATGTGAGATCAAAGGTGTTGTCTTTAGTGTCCAGAGTTTTAAAAGTTTCTGAGTCTCACTGCCTGTCAAAATGTCATGCAGTGTAGGTATATATGCAATATTTTTTTCCAAATGAGAGTGTCAGCTTTCTTAACAAGAGCAAGAAGTTATGAAAGACTTAAGAAAGTTAAAAACAAAAACAAAACAAAACCAACCAAAAATCACCTAGTTGTCCATTGCACCAGATTTTACACTGATGCCACTCCACCCATGCCTATAAGGTTTCTGGCTCTGACCTATGGCAATGGTAGTTTAGCTCAGTGTGTTGCCAGGAGTTTCAGCTCTTATAGTTGGAGATAGGTTAAGGAATTCCTGTAAAAACTCGATTTTAGTTTTTTTAAAAGATAACCTTTAGATTTGCTTCCAACCTGCTGGGAATTTTGATTTGGACTTTATGCAAAATCTCTGAAATGTTAATTTCTTAGGCAAGGTATTTCTGTTCCCTTGAAGTACTCATTTCTCATATTCAGCTGGAAAATCTTCAGGGGAAGGATAGAGCAATGTGTGGCATTTAATTTAGAAAACTAGCTCACAGCTAGGACCATGAATAGTAGTTTTAAATCACTAATTGGTGCTCACCCATTTTGTCTTCTTCTGTTAGGTTTTCCTTTTTTGTGTTTAAAAGTCATAAAGACTTTGCATTTTTATCTCTACAGACACGGTACCTTACAGCTTACAGCCATTTCACCCCATAAACAGGTTTATGACCAAGAGCAGGGTTGGGCTCTCAGCTTGCCTTCAAGATGTGAGCAAAAGTTACAACAGCACACTGCTTCTGCTGCAGCACAGTTTTTTTGTCTTCCTAAATATCTTCAGCTTCCTGCCACGAACTGCTGTGAGCCTATAAGGACCATAACAAACAACCAGTAACAAAGAAAATTACAAGGGAAAGGAAGCAATCAAAAACCAGAGCACCCCATCTTCTGAAATGGAAATCTTCAACCATCGTTTGCAAAAGGATGTTAACTCTTTAAATCCTACTGTAATCTGCATTCTCTCAGTTTTTCCTTTAAGTGAGCATGTCAAAAGGTGCCAAAGGCTTTCACAATCCAAAGCTAGGTTTTTACTTGAAAAAAACCATTCTAAATAAAATACTTTCTCCTTATACAGAGGAAACATAAATCTGTTGGCACAGATTAAAAGAAGAGATCATCTTTATCACTGTTTCCTCCGGTGTTACTTGTATTCTAGCCACTTCCAGCTGCTCAACCACCCCAGTTTCTTGGAAAATACCTCTGTGTATCACCCCTAGTGAGTTGTAAAGTCCTTTTTTCCCCTGATAGGTGAGGCAGTTTGAGGTAGATACAGATCACAGCCAATATTTCTTAGAATAGCTTTTTTTCTATAAACTTTTATTAATTCCAGTAAGTACTGTAATTGTTTAGGTTTTTACTAAAGGCAGATAATTATTCTCATAAGCTGTTCACCTTATTGAGTCTCACATCTGAATTGCAGTCTCACGATTACCTGGTTAGAGCAACGTTTGGGAAGACAACTCTAAATATATACTCAGAAAATAGAGGGCTTTACTGGCAGGTCAGTGGTAGGTGTTCAGGAAGTCTGTCAGAGGATCCTTTCTTTCATCAGTGGCATATGTGACCCCATAGTTTTCATCTTCATAGAGCAATCATCTTGGATACAGGCTGAGTTCCAGACTCACATGGACACAAATGTGTGCTCATTCTCCAGCACCAGTAGTCTCCAGGCCCTGCCAGTCCTTGGGAAGCTTCCATGCACCACCTTCTCAGCACGTAATTTTTATTCCTTTGACTTTCTTTTTCTTGAAACTGTTCTTCCATCTAAACTTAGTTGCCTATAGAAGCAATTCGTGAGAAGTCAGTGGATGAGGCATTAATGAAAAATGCTTTTTCTATCGCTTCTCTTAGGTGTCTTATGTCCACATGTTGTCTGCCCCCTCGTATATTTCACCAGCTCCTCAGATCTGTGCAAATCAGCTTGTTTCCAGAAGGTTGTTCTTTCTCTTTTTTCAGAAAACTCCATGGTACCCAGAGTGCAACACCTAGAAAAAAACAAGTTGTCTTTTCTGCTTCTCAGCCACATCCTTTTAACTAAATTTATATCTTTTGATATCACAATAAACTGAGTGCTTTCAGTCATTTATCCTCCCTCTGGCACAAAAAGAATATGTTTATTCAGTGAGAGTCTTTCTAGATGGGGAGTCATAAACCTCTTATTTTCTTGTCATATCCCTGCATATTCTGGTTTCTATGCCTCTTGCCTGTCTGCCAGGGATGTGGTGTTGCAAATGATTTTGGGAAAGACAATAGTATTGTCTTTCCCAAGATCATTTGTAGCACCACATCCCTGGCAGACAGGAGCATCTTCTGTTTAATACTTTTTGCAGGCTTCATTAGTTACCTATTTGTCTGGCTTGCTGGATGAAGTGGAATCAAGCTCAAAAATATGAAGCCATTGAGCCAAAAGGGTTAACTGGCCCCACTGGGATAAATTCTTCCCTTCCTGATATTCAGATGATCCTATCTACATACCTAATCCAGGAGATGCCTTGTGATAGATAGTTCCACGTATATCAGAAAGCTCATCTGTGTTAACAGGCATCTCCCCGTAACTTTGGGTTTGGAATCTGGCTAGAAAGAGCAATTGCCTTTTTTCCTTCAATTTATGCGGTTTCAAATGATCTGCAGCAGAGTAGTCCCTGGCTTTTTCAGTTTGTGCTGTAAAATTTTGGAAATCCATTTGTTTCCATTTCTCTCAAGTTTGTTTGTTTGCAGTATGGGTTTTTCCTTACAAAAGTGCCACTTATGTCAAAGATTTAAAAATCTTATGTCAAAGATTTACAATGTTTTCTCTGACACTCGTCTCTGAATTTTGGAATAGATTTAAGTACATAGTGTGTATTGCTGCAGAGAAAACCTTTTACCCAATTCCTTTTGGGTTAAGAACAGGTCTACTTTTTTTGACTGGGTGGATAACCACTCTGACCTTGCTTAGAGGAGTTAGGCTTAAGGTAAGCTTTTGAAAGCTTTGTTATCCATATGTATATGTGGAGAGAGAAAGAAAGATGTTTGTGTGATATATTGCTCCAATTCATGGTTGAGCATTAAGTCTCTCTGTGTTAGCCAGTTCCTTCTGTTTTTTACTACACAGTGACTAGGGATGTCTGTCTCTTATCTATTTCCAAATTCCCATGCTATTTAATGTTCAACTCTTTTATCCCCAAAAGATGCATAGTCACTTCCAAAGTCTTGAGATTGATTTGTAACTCATGTTTCCTAAATGTTTCTACACATTGGTAGGACTTACATTTTAAATGGAGTTGACATCACTTACATTTTAAGAGGAGTGTAGCTCAAGTAAAATTACTTTGCAATTATCACCAAATTAGTCAACACTGTTCCTTTCACTTTGATATAAAACCTGCTGCCTTCTCAAGTCATCCTTGAATAAGCCTCCAGATCATTCCATGTCCAAAATGGGGATGTACCATCTTTTTCTGCTGAGTTTCATGCAGCATGTAAAGACAAAGCATCAGTACCAAACCATTCGTTGGTTTGGAAAAAAATATCCATGTTGGAAAAAGATAGCAGTGTCAGAACCCACCAAATTACTGTTTCCTGCCCACACATGAGGCAGTGCAGCTCCTTGTCTCTGCAACAGTGACTTCCACCTTTTTTGAGTCTCTCAAGCTCTAGAAAAATATTTTCTCTAAAGATACGACTTGTGGTTTGTGCTGCCTGTGAGCTTTGACCTGCACTTCAGAATCCAGGTCTGAAGACTGGGCACTGGGGTACTCTGTTGACTTCTCCAGTCAGGTTCCAGTTCTTCTCTGCATTTTCTGCCTGGGCACTGTAGGAGTATATGAAGAGGACTTCTGTTGTCTCATTAGAGAAGTAATTTATGTTTCTCAGTAAGCAACCTTTTCCTGCCCTCGTGGCAGCTGGAAATTTTTTAGTTGCACTTTTGTAAAAATACTACTTGTGAGTTTGTGTCAGCAGACTTTTACAGCATTCTAATAGTATAGCTAGAGCCCAATTTACTGCGGCTTATTTTCATGTAATTAGATACTCACATGTACACTGTGTCAGTTTCTGAAAAGGGACACGGGATGTTGCACAAAGTAGATGTTATCCCTCAGTATTGGAGTTTGTTTTCAGTGGTACAAGATCTGGACTATCATCAGAGTCAAGAATTAGCCATCAGGAACTGCTGGGTCACAGGAGCATCACATTTATTTCCTGACCACTTCTTATCCAGTGTCTCCCTGAGGCAACAGGAACAAAAAAGACCTTGGTGAAGATGGTTCTGGTGGCGTTTTGCTCAGTAAATATTCCCTAGATGAGAAAAATCCTAAATTGAACAAATGAAAAGAAACTTCATGTCCTTTTTGTCTCTCAGAGACAAATTTTAGACTATAAACTTTGGGCTGTAAATGTTGGAAACGGCCCCGTTGATTCTGTAACTTAGTTGTCTGTAATTTCTTGGAAAAGGCTATAAATACCAAACAATTCATGCAAGTTTGTATGTTTATTAATAGAAACCAAACTGAAGCCTCTGATCTTTTTGATACTCTTGTTTTAATGAATTTGTTTGGTATTAAATAAAAAAACACTTACATTTCTTCATACACAGGGAATTTTGGAACACAAGGTTTTATTTTAAATTTCAGAATTTAAATTGGCATAAAAATTGAGGTTATCATATCTTCCCATGTTATACCTGTATTAATTACTGATGAAAAATTAAAGGTTCATAGATTGGTTACATGCCAAGACAGGTTAAAACTACCAGGAAAATGGGACACTCATTTGAGTACTTTAAATGTTTGTAATTTAAATAAAATTTGCAAACTGTTGGAATATTCTCCTTTGATGCTTAAGGAGGTCCATAAGATATCCTCTAATACTTTCAGAGTTCCAGAAGTGCATTTCTTGTACTGAAATTGGCACTTGCTGAAGCTGGTGGCAGTATTGCCAATGACCAGTGCAAGGAATAAATCCCTCTTAGTATTTAGCTGAGTGAGCAAATGAAATTCACATGCAATCTCCATATAGTTCTCTATTAATTTTTAGACTAGGGCTCCAGTCTGAAGAGTGAGGTGTTAGAGTGGTTGTAGGGTTTCAACAAGATATAGCAATGCAAGTATTTCCTACTAGCACAATTCATGGAGTGATATGATGCTTCCATGTAATTAGTGATGACATTTTCAAAACAGAATAGCCAAGAGGGCAATTTAGCTCTGTGTTAAAAATTTCATACTCTGAAGCTGATAGTTAAGAAAATTGCATTGTCCTCACAGAAGAATCACATCAGACCTCAGGCAGATGCTGTCTTATTACTGATGTAACACAGTGGTGATATTAAAAGTCTTTATCGCCTCCCTTGAATGTAATGTTAAAACAGACTTAGATATTTTGTAGTTCTGACAGGACATTTGTAAGACTTACACTGCTGGGTTTAAAAAGATGGGACACATTCTTTTCTTTCTACAAAATTAGGCTGCTTCCAAAGGGCAAAACATTGAGGTAGTGCTATAGCTTTATTCTTTCTGAGTTGAAGGTAATGGAAGACCATGAAACTTTAAAGAAGGCAAGGCAAAGAAGTGGCAAGAGAGCAATGTAGGAAGGGTAATGATAGCCCTTAGCAGGGAAAAAGTTAGCATGCTTTCTGTTTTGTCAACTTGTAAATGTTTAGTAATTTTTTTACCTGAAAGCAGTTAAAATTTTTTGTTTGTGGAATAATGTAAGGTTTTCTAGATATCCCAGCAAAGTAAACAAAGCTGTGTACACATGTATTATGCATTAGAAACAAGCTGCCAAGTGACTCAGCTGCAGCCTGCAATGGTGCCAATTTGACACCCAGAAGTCTGAGTTTCACATCCAGACCTGTGCCAAGCTCTTCTTGATTTCAGCTCACTTGTATTTTGTTGGTCAGAGAACAAGTTGCTGTTTGCTGACAGTTTCCCATTGCTGCCACTGTCTGCGGGGGCACTCCCGTGCCTCACCTCTCCCAAGAGGTTTGGTTGTGTGACCCTGCACCCAACTGGGAAACCCCCTCCTCCTGCACATGGCATTTGCAATCCTGAATGGCATGGTCAGGGTGAGTCCTGGCACTAATGTCCCTGCCTGTAAGAGAGGCAATAAGTTTTCTTAAAAAAAAAAAAAATATGGGAAGAAATAAAGCAGCACATTCATGTGTGAGAGATGGGAAGATAAAAAAAGAGACGAGGAAATTAAAGTAAATTAACTCAATTGCTTACAGCAATTCTGGGAACTGAATATGTTTTTACACTGATGTTTTTTCCCATCTATACTTTTTCAGAACAGTGACTTATATTCCAAAGTATTTTATTTATCTACATGCAGCTTCATAAAGACCAGGTTTGATCTTGCTGAGTTTAGTTTTATGATTATTGTTCTTCCTGTATTACATATAGATAAATGCAGAAAGAACTGCTTTGAATTATTTGTAGCAATTACATTAAATCCCAGTTTTCCATGCATAATGTTATCTGTACTCTTGAGGACCATGATAAATACTTTTAATATACTTTAATGGGCTACTCTTACAAGGAATTTTGCATTGCCACAATAGAGGCAACATTACAGTAAATTAAATTACAGTGCACACAATTAAATAGAATAATGAAAAAAAAATCGGACTTGGAGCAACAACTCTTTGGCGTCCCCTGAAATTTAATTCCACAAGAAACATAATAGAAGAAGATGGTGAGTGGAATTTAGATAGCTAAGTTAGATATTATTTACTTTGTAATATCTCCATCAGGGATTAATGTTCTCTTATTCAGTCGCATTGATTAGTCTCTGGATCGTTTTTCAGATTGATTACTGTTGTAATGTAGCATTCCTTTTTCGTTTATCTACCCAACATCAATATAACTTTAGAGATATAACTTCATCGCAGTACAGTTGTTATGCAATCCACAATGATTTGCGGCTTCTCAATAACAGCTTTAGGGAAATCTGTACAGATTTCATTTGAGTTTATAGCCATTTATTACAAGAAAAACCACCCCTTCTTCCTTTCATCTTCTCTGAAAAGAGAATTCTCTGACAGAGAAGTATTCTCTGACAAGCTTCTTTCCAAGTATACCTAAGTGTGAGGTATGTTTCTGTTTTATCAAACATAGCTAATGTAAGGCATATGTGCAGCTCTGACAGATATGTTTTGAATATGCAGCAAAATCAGAAGGTATGATATTAGCATTGCAAGTGATATTATTTGCTTTTTCCTAATTTTTGTAGTTTCTGTTTTTTTTGCTTGGAGGTGAACATGCATTCAATCCAGTTTGGAGCTGGCACTTGGAGTCTGCAAGACTATAAAGTTTTCCTTTAGTTCCCACCACTGTGTGGCTTTGGCTTTATTTCTCAGATTCTTACTTTCCCTACAGTAAAAGATAGGAGCTCTTGTCCATCTAATTTAGATATGTCTGCAGAGAATTAATTTGTTGATAATTATAAATCTCACAAATGCAGCATGTTAATACAGTAAATTTAGAGTTTTCTGAGTTCAGATGAATGAGCTGTAGTCCCTACATAATGTATCTCCTTACCTAAGGACATCCGTGGATGTGCTCAAGGCTCTTAGGCTCTTTTGCCTATTTTTTGTTGGTACAATATTGTATCTATATGTGAACTCAGATATTCCATTGGTTTGAATCAGATCAAGTCCATTTATAATGCAAAATGGAATGCATTTTTATTTTTGCAGAATTTGTGGAGAAGATGAGAGCGGTAGCAGTTAGTGATTAAAATCAACACAAATCCTTACCCTAATCCCTGCCTCCAGTCATCTTCTTCCTTTCATAGTCTCTGAGAAATTTCTTTGAAACC
The DNA here is from genome assembly GCA_013399835.1 of Leptocoma aspasia. NCBI lineage: Eukaryota > Metazoa > Chordata > Aves > Passeriformes > Nectariniidae > Leptocoma > Leptocoma aspasia. The sequence goes on along the minus strand of VXAX01002969.1, from coordinate 404,429 downwards.
AAGTCTTTAGAAGTAACCCTAGCACTTGCTGATCCCTGATCTCATAAACTGTGTTTAGGAGACGTAGGAACACAGCTGGGATTTTTTTAGTTTATGAATGTGCAAATGCTTTGCTGAATTTTGGCCTTACAGGCAAATCTTCCCTTCCTGTGCTTACAAACCCTGCTGTGAAAGTCAATGGCTGCACTGTGTGTTTGCTCTTTGGTGCTCCAACAGATGAATGACTTAGGGGGTGTCTATAAACTGTAAAGAATTCACTTAAGAGTCATTTTTATGAAGTGAGGAGGAAAAATAAACAAAAACTTCTCTGTTTTTCTGTCCAGCAGCAGGTCCTGCTTCATCTCTTATGTTAAAAAAGTCTGTTACCAAACGCTTTTTATCTGGCATGAGAGAGAAAGAAAAATATTTTTTTCTTTGTATTATTTTGGTAAGCTTTCTCCAGGGGTCTGTATACAAAATGAGGGGATATAGGGAATGTCCAGCAAGTCTTACTACCTTAATTAAAAATATAATTAGCCATCTATATAACTCTCAACTTGAGTGTAACACTGGTTATTTTGAGTCTCTAGCTGTTAAGAGACTTGATCCAAAGGTACATATGTAAGGCCAAAATTAATGTTTCACATTTCTTTAAATTGATGTAGCAAATGTGTACTCTTGAATAGTTTGGCAATAAATTATTAATTCTGTTTTACCATTTCAAGGCCAAACCCTGGGTGTCAACTGTTGCAAACAAAATTAATATTTTAGTTTGTTCTTTTGAAGATTTAGCTGCAATTGCTAAAACATGCTCTACAGAAATTAATCTCTTGCAGTCATCACCCAGTTAGATATAGGAAGCTTTTTCTTCAACTACTTCTAAGTAAAAGGCTCAATCATGATGCTGAAAAGGGTGTGGTAAAAAAATGATGTGATATTGAACCTTGAATTTTTTCCTTTTTTTTTTTTTTTTGCTCCTTTCATGATCCAGACCCTGGATAATTTGTGATGAGGACCTACTTGCAGCTTTCCAGTAGCTGAAGGGAGCCTACAACAAAGATGGAGAGAGACTATTCACTTACAAGGGCCCGTAGTGACAGGACAAGGGGTGATGGCTTCAAACTGAAAGAGGGCAGGTTTAGATCAGGTATTAAGAAGAAATTCTTTACTGTGAGGGTGGTGAGACATGAGCAGGTTGCCCAGGGATGTTGTGGATGCCCCATCCCTGGAAGAGTTCAAGGCCTTTTTGGGTGAGGCTCTGAGCAGCCCGGTCTAGTGGAAGGTGTCCCTGCCCGTGGCAGGGGGTGGGAACTAGATGATCTTTAAGGTCCCTTCCAAACCAAACCAGTCTGTGAGTCCATGACTGTGATATGAGTCCCCGTGTTTTACAATTCCTGGGTTTGAAATGGGTGTCTTTGGTTTTGCCTGTTTTCTGCCACCTTCTCTCTTTTCTCTCTTATTACATCAGCAGAGTGACATACTGAATCTGCAGATTTGCTTTCTCCTTTCATGATACAGACAGCTATCACTGCTTCTCATTCTGAAGTTTGTAGGGGAAACATTACTATTATATATTCTGCAAAAAAACCTAAAAAAGGTAGTGGCTGAACTTAGAAAATGTGGAGTTTTTAATGAGGTTCACATACAGTAACTGCTATATTTTTTTCTTTAGGGTTTACCATTTATTACTTTTCTGCTTAGTGTACAAAATATACAATACACATTATGATCTATAGATACATATTCAGATAAAATAATTTTAATGCAAGTTCACTATTAAATGAAAGTGATACATTCATTTAATTGAAGTATATCAGCTAGAATAGTTTATAAAAGGTTCCAAAAGTACTTCAAGTATAGCAAAAAAGATGTTATTCAGTGTTAGGACTATATGGAATTTTGGACTATTACATATACAGAAATCAATTTCAAATGTATACTGCCAATCTGTTAATGAAGGGAATAATCTATAATTAAAAATAGATGAAAGGATTTTACATGTATAGTGCAAAAATGCAGCAAAGAAGCCTGCTGTGTAAACTTAAATTACTTTTTTCACATGGGCTTTGATGAGAAAGGGCTTATGATAGATCACAGACCATGTTATTTGTTGCATGGACTTTAGTTTTCAGACTGGACTTCTCCATGTCACAACTATAAATTTTGCTCTTATTATATAGCAATAAGGGCAAATTTTCACATTTTATTTTATACTATTTGTAAAATGTAGTTCAGCAGTGAAATCTAGGAGATGTCATACTACAATGAATTATTAATTCATCTAGTGTCATTTCCTGGCTCTGGAAATAGTATTCAGTGGTTTATAAAATTGAGAGGAGAAAGAGGAGCAAATTATATTCTTGGATAATTGAAAAAGCTGTTGTGATTGAGGAGAGAATTTGTTTCTCTCACACATAAGTTATCACTGTATACCATGAAATACAGTATCAAATAACTCTTCATAATACAGCTAGCACAGAAACATATGTTATGTATCTCCATTCAGGATGCCTAATTAAATTTTGCTAAGATATTTGTACAAAGCTTTTTGTTGCATTGGATGAGGAAATGCCATTAGAAAGAAAAAAGCAAAAAAGGACAACTCTTTTGTATCTTTGGAATATATTTTATGTATGCGGTGAAAGTTTGGGAGGAGTATTGTAGGCAAGTATTAGAAGAGATTCCAGATACTAGAAAGAAAATCTAAGAATCTTTTTAGATAAGAAGTGCAAAAAATCTGTAACAGGTGGTACCAATCTAATGAGTTTTCCTATGTTGAGTTTGATTTATTTCTTTCATTTTCTGTAAGTTAAAGAAAAGGGTTTATAGACTTAAAGGGAGCATCATTGCATTAAGACTCAAATATTATGAGGCATGAAAAACTGGGATTTCTTCCATACACCATGACATATTTATGATACTTTGTTCCTTTATTTCTGTGATTTGTGATGTATGTTCTCATTTTAATTTATAGAAAAGTCATTCTTTGTATGTTGAAATGGCCACAGTTGAGTGTCATTAAAAAGATGCATGTGCTTCTGGACTAATAAAAGTCTATCTGAGTGATTGGAAATGTTAGCATTTATTCTGTTGCCTTTTGGCATCTCAGGGGATAAAACCAAAAATGCTGAGACTGCACATAAAGTGATAATTCTATATTGTTTATACTTTTTTTAGATGCCTTTGGTGACTGAGTTGCTGTAGTCATTTGTTGGAACTTTGAGCTGCTGGTAGTTTTTTACATGTATTTGGGTTTTGTTGGTCTTTGTTATTGTTTTTGTTGTTGTTGGTTTTTTTTAAGAATTTTATTTCTGTCTTGTTTATTACTTTCTTCTCAGTTCAAAAGTGTTGTGTTATTTAATCTAGACGATGTCTAACCCTTTAGATAGATTGTTCCTTTTGTACCTGCACGGTCCCTGGTGTGGGCCTGACATGGATATGCTGAATTCTGCAAACAACATGCATGTCTCTGAAGTTTCAGTAAACTCAGACATAAAAGCAGGGGAAACTTCATCTTTTTCATGCACTGCTATTCCCATCACCACAGGTGAACTCAGTGCTGCATTCTGCCATCCTTCAGGCAAGGCTGTTGGGCTCTGCTGGCTGGCCCAGGAATGATCAGTGCTCTCATTTAGCTAGCTTAATGCCTGAAATTGGGTGGTGCAAATGCTACTTCAATGTCTGCAACACCACATTTTCATAAGAATGACCTCAAGCTGCTTCTTTAGGCCAGCAGAGCTCATGTATCACTGTGGAGTCTAGTGAAATAGTTGGATGAGAACTTGGACATGAGCCAGCAATGTGCATTTGCAGTCTAGAAAACCAAGCACATCCTGGGCAGCATCAAAAGCAGCGTGGCCAGCAGGGCAAGGGAGGGGATTCTGCCCCTGACTCCACTCTCATCAGACCCCACCTGGGGTGCTGTGTCCAGCTCTGGGCTGCCCAGCATACAAAACAGGTGGATGTGTTAGAGTGGCTCCAGACCAGGTCAGAGAGCTGGATCACCTCTCCTGTGGAGACAGGCTGAGAGAGCAGGGGCTGCTCAGCCTGGAGAAGAGAAGGCTCTGAGATCTGATTGTGTTTTGCCTACATATAAAGGGGGCTTACAGATCAGACACAGAAATCCTTTTTACCTGAGCCTGTAGTGACTGTACAAGGGACAGTGTATTTAAACTGAAAAAGGGTAGATTTAGACTAAGGTTTTGGAAGACATTTTTTAAGATGAGGGTGGTGAGGCACTGGAACAGGTTGCCCAGAGCATCTCCATCCCTGGAGGTGTTCAAAGCCAAACTGAATGGAGCTTTGGGCTTTGAGCAGCCTGGTCTAATAGAAGATGTCCCTGCCCAATAACAGACCACTTGGAGCTGGAAGATCTTGAAGGTTCTTTCCAACCTGAAGCATTCTATTATTCTATGATAAAAATTCAGATTTAATTTGGTAAGGCATAAAGATATCTGGGTGTGCAACACGTAGCCTGAATGTTTATGTTTATCCTAATGAATAGTGAGATCATAAAGCTTGACTTTGAATTTAAACCCATATTTAAATAAAGTCCTGATATGGTCAGGTAACTTCTTCAGTGACATTGGAAGGGGTTCAGTAGAAGAAAATCTCAAATGTAATTTATTGGCATTCTGCTTTTGCTGCTCAAATAGATTCCAGTGTAGGAAATCTCTATTGTCTCAGATTTTATGTCTGAAAAAAATCAGTAATATAGTTTTTGGTTTTGCACATGATTCTTACCTAGTTAGATTATTATTATTATTTCCAGATCTTCCCACTCTTTTTCCTGTATCATAGTTTTTAATGTATTCATATACATATCAAGATCTCATTAAAAGGTTTTAGTGGGGTTGATTTTTGACAGGCTAGAGTGTCATCATTGCAGAGAACTTTTTTATTGACCCTGAGAAAGACAAGGGTTTTGTAAAAAAAAAGTAACTTTTTCTTACCTTAATCAGACATTAAGGTCAATGTTGCCAAGATGAGTAAAAATAGTAGTTCATAAGTAAAAAAACAGTTCCTAAGTACTAGGTTACTGTTTATAGTTTTCTAAATTTTTATTAAAAAATAAAATATAGGCTACTTGGCTCTCATTGATTATGATCATGTGCAAAACAACAAAATAAATCTCAAATTACAGTTACTACATAATTATATATCGTTAGCTTATTATATAATTTTAAACTTTTGACTGTCTTCTACAGTGAAAAATGTTGTTATATCTCCATTTTTAATTGCCTTACTGACCTTTATTTTTCTGTTGTTCCAAAATCCATTGAATATGAATATAATTTCAAAAGTGATTCCGGTGTGCTTATTAGGCATTTCATAAATGCATGTTTCTGGCAGACTATTGGTTTAGGTGATCAGCCCTTACTAAATACTGCATTTCAATTTAGTTTTGACATGGATAGGAATGACTTGTCAAGTAGCTTTTGTAAAAATAACATCACCAAGTACTTTTGCAACATAATATAAAGAGAACGTTGAAATACCAAGGGATATTTTCTTAGAGAATATGTGAGTTGCAATACGGTATAAAATATTCTGCAGAACACCATATAACTTTCTTTTGACTTTTTAGGTGAACTCTGACACTAAAAATGTTTCCAAAAATAGAAAATAATAATATTTTTAATAACATCATTTTTCCATTATGAACTTTTGAAAAAAAATTAGGAATCATGAGCAACATATTTAGCCACAGTTAAAAATAATAATTTAATGAATATGGACATAGTGTTATTTCTCTCATGGTACATCAGAAAACACAGACTTCTAGAAAAATCTAATGAAGCTAGTAAGTGTATGTGGATTTAATCCAAGAAAAAGAATACTGCCTACTAGAGATTAAATAATGTGTGATTTGGGAAAAAATTAACAACCTTCTACCTGCCAAGGTCATGCAAGCCTTGGAAATGTTTGGGTTTTTTTCAATCAGGGTACTGCTCTACTTTCACTTTTGCAGTCCATCTTCTGCACTGCTATTGACCAAACAAAGTTTTGGCCATCTTATCTAAATTCCTGTGCATAAATGCAGCTCCTGATTCAGATGCATAAATGTAGTTGGCTATATGGAAACAAAGTGCATAAACCCATGTTGGAATGGGTGGAGATTTAATGAGCACCGTCATTAGGGTGCAATTATCTCTTCATGTGACAAAATACAGATATCTGTCTTAAGGCAAACTGAATTATTCTCTGGTCAGTGTTGAGTGTTGATTTGCTTAACTATGAGTGTCTAGTGCCATTTAAAGTGGCTGAGGGTATCTCATGTGCCCTGTCCTGTGAACTTTGACTTTCACATCCCACACACTTTCCACCCACCTTTTATATTTGTTAAACTTCTCATACCCACTGGTGTATGGGTGGGTATACCAGATGGCATGTTCCGTGTTCTAAGCCTTGTACTGCTTGGATAATTGCCTGTCTTTTCTGTAATATGGTTTTTGGTGTACGGCTAGGATTGCGGACCAAATATTTTATCAAAATTGAGGGGGTAATGTACTTCTGTCAATACTGCTAATTTCCTAAATTCTTTTTGATTTCTTCTGGCTAGATTTTATTTGTCTCTCAGTTACCCTTACCTCGACATCCCTTTGTTTCATATACTGTTCAGAAATTTCTAAATCCTCCTTGTACGTCTGATATATACCCTGAATGCCAGTTTCATCATGTCTGGATGTTTAAACAAAGTTGCTTTAATATCTGGTTTTGCAGTTTCTCAGTGTTTTCTGAGAAAAGTTTTGCTGCTAGACTGAACTTCTCAGTCTTCTAGACATTTTGCCAACTATTCAGCAATATTCATTTCAGGCCACCAGCATTGCTACTGTGTACACAGCAGTTGTCTTACTTGCTGCATCCTTTCTTGTTGTGCTTGAAAGGCCTTTTCTCTTCTCTAATCACTGGGCTTTGGCAGCCTGGGGCTCAGAAGAGGAGGCGTGGTGCCAAGTTCTCGCAAGCTGTCGGTCTTGATTTCCAGAGCCAACCCTATGAAAAGGTGCTGTGGATAACATGGCCAGTGTTTTTTCACATGCACACACTGTTCACATCACCAAAACCCACTGGGGATTGGCAGCAGCTGCTGCGTCACTGCTCTGCCGCCTGTCCTGTCCGTGGCCCCAGGGGGCCGTCTTCCAAAGCACGTGCAAGGAGACATGGCTCTGCACAGTTCCCAGAGTTTGTACTTTCGTTGAGGAAATTGCCTTTTAAAGCATAATATTCCACATGAGAATCCAGATTTTCCTCCAGAAATTTATTGCTTAAGAAAAGAGATACTACAGAGTGGCACTTCCTCCTTGGTGAGGAAGGAAAAGTCAGTCTGACAGTTGCCTGCAGCCTTCTGACCAGTTGGCAGTGCCATAAAAACCCCACTGGGGAATTCTGGAAATCCTGGAAAAAGGTGAAATGGCAGAAGATGGCTTAAAGTGATGTAATTCAGTAGATATGAGGCACCATCCCACAAAACCAGTATATACAAATAAACATCAAAGCCCTGTCAGAAGTGTCTTCTCACTTGGGCCTGTCCCACAGAATAGCTCTTCCATATTTTGAATTTCTGCTTCTGAACAGACAGAAGGCACTTACTGGCTACACACTCAATTGAGAAACTTCTAAGGTGCTACAGAATGCTTAATTCATTTGTTTTTGCCTACGTAGAATAGCTGTAAAGCACTAACAATATCCTCAGTGCCTATAGTCAGGAAAATATTAATGACACTTGCTTGGGAGCATGGCTGATAAACCATTCTTGTGAATTAAACATTTTTCTGCTTGGTTTAGTTTTGAACAATTCTCCTTCTCAAGCATGCATCAGATACTCTACTGTCTTTTGGGTCTGAGTGGTATGGATAGACACATTTTTAAGTAAGTTGGGGTATTCATCTGAGTAATCGTCTTTACTGATTTTTGCCATTCCCTTTAACGTGGAGGTGGTGAAAGAGATTTTTAATGTATACTGTTTGTGTATACTGATATTTCTGTCTGAGGAAAACTTGCATGCCATGAAATCCAGTATTTATATTGGAAGTGGTTTTGTGTGCCACATCTGTGCAACCATGGTGTGAGGTCATAGGAAAGACTAAGGCCTTTTCTGGCAGTTTGAAATGTGTTGTAATAAAGGGAAAATTTTGGAGAAATGTCCTCTCAAACAACAGACGTGCTTACGTCAGAAGGTCCTGTTCTTTGTTTTGCATCTGCTCACTGATTTTCTTCTAATGAAAATCTGCCGGATCAATGTCATCCCCTTCCATCCCACGAGTCATCCAACAGGCTCATTGACCTGCCCATTGCAATGCTGGGCCTATCACATTACATCTTCAAGTCAAATTTGAATTCATTAAGAAAAAAAAAAGGGGTTCATGAACCTAGGAATGAGTATTATAAAAATTATAAAATTATAAAAATTCTTGTGTAATTTTAAAAGAGGGGTTTGTCTTTTAAAAATAACTAATTAGACATAAACAGAGAAGAGCTAATGACCAAGGACCATGTTCACTTAATTTCCAGAAAGCTGACAGCACTCCAGCAGTGTCAAGGGGAACTTCGGAGTTTTGATGTCTTCATGAGAACACATGGTTTTAGAACACCTGGGTACAAGGCAGGGTGCTGGGGAAGGATAGGCTGGATATTTATTTACAAAATGTTGTGGTTTAACTCCAGCCAGCAGCTCAGCACCACTCAGCCACTCACTCCCTGACTGGTGGGATGGGAGGACAGAGTCAGAAGGGTAAAAATGAGAAAACCCCATGGGTTGAGATGAAGACAGTTTAATAGGTAAAGCAAAAGCTGCACATTCAAGCAAAACAAACGAAGGAATTAATTTACCACTTCCCATGGGCACTTCCCAGGTGCTCAGCCTTCCCCAGAAAAGCAAGGCTCCATCACATGTAAGGATTACCTCTGAAGAAAGCTGGAGGGGGACTTGGAGGGCATGTATTGATAGGACATGGAACAACAGCTTTAAACTGAAAGAGAGTAAGTTTAGCTTGGATGTTAGGAAGAAATTGTTTACTGTGAGGGTGGTAAGACAATGGAATGGATTGTCCATAGAACTCAGGGACTCCTCATCCCTGGAAGTGTTCAAGGCCAAGTTGGATGGGGATTTGAGCAACCTGGTCTGGTGGGAGGTGTCTCCCCCACAGCAGGAGGCTTGGAATTAGATGGTCTTTAAGGTCACTTCAAAACCACACCATTTTATGAAGACCAACATCATAATTTCAAATGTCCCTCCCTTTTTTCTTCTTCCCACAGCTTTATATGCAGAGCGGGATGCCATATGGTATGGAATGTCTCTTGGGTCAGTTGGGATGAACTGTCCCAGTTGGGTTGTGTCCCTCCAACTTACGTGCACCTCCAGCCTCCTCACTGGTGTGGTTGGGTGATAAGCAGAAAAGGCCTTGGTTCACTGTTCAGCAATAGCAAAAACATCTCAGTATTGCCCACACTGTTTGCAGCACCGTCTAGAGCATTGCCAAAATGCCTTACACTGAGAAGAAAATTATCCCAGCCCACGCCAGTACCAGTGGGGCAGACACAGCGTGAGTTAATTGGTCTTTTTTATTCATCCCCTTTCTAGGAGCTGTCTCAGTATTTGAACAATCAAATTTTGCTAGAAAACTTTAGAATTACATCCAGAAATACCCTTGGTAGTCCACTTTTGCTTATTCCTTGTGCCTAAAATGTTCATCCACTCAAGAAAGTCAAAATAACATTCTGGTCAATAAACACTAGGGAAATTCAGCTCACTGGCTGATCCCATGTAGAAGGCATTAACATCAAAGAGTCTGCGGCTAGGTACTTCAGGGGAAAAAAAGCAAAGGTCAGTATTCAATAAATTAAATACTCATTGCAGATTATTTACGTAGCTCTAGTTCATACCCATGAATTAGAGACCTTTCGAACCAGAATCTGTGCCATTGCTGCCATGTTAACAAATTCATCTATGCAATTTAATATAAGCAATAAGGCCCTTTAAAAAAAATAAAATTACTTCAGACTAGAAGAGTAATATTTTTGGTTTTTCAGAATGATCCTAGAAAAGTGAAAGGTGTTAAGCCCTTTGGTGTCTAAAGGAGGCTTTTCCTTTGTCCATCCTGCTCTTGGTAAATCCAGGAACATAGTACTTATACTGGAAATTGCTGCATTTATTAATTCCTGCTTGTACAACTTTGTATGTTGTTTCCTATTCCCTTGTACTTCTAGTGACCAGATAACTTTCAGGCAATTTAAGAAATCACTTAAGAAAGGTTACCCATTTAAGCAGTAGTTCTTTATTCTTCAGGTATTTAAATTGCTATGACCTTCTAAGCAGTTAACATATTGGACTTTCTAAGTACTTAGAAGGTAATTGAGTTTTAGGTTTTAGAAAAAGAGGGATAATCATTTCAAAACCTATCAAGTATGGATCCATTCGCTTCTCAAAAGGAGGAGAAACTTCTCAACAAAAATGTAATGGCATTTATCCTCTGGAAAATAACATCATGAATTTCAGTCTTAGATGGCAGGGCCCAGAGTCTGTAAGCCCACCCAGCATGCTGTGACATGGAGATTTTTTCTGTTGTGTTTCTAGATAGTCCAGTTTTGACATTGTGGCATTGCATCCAATTTGGACTAGATCCAGACCTACACTAGCCAAGTCTGCACTTCACCAAGTTGTCCCATGAGGTGTTAACAATTCCCCTCACATCTTGGAGTTCCTTTGTCAAATGAGCTTATCTCCATAGTCCATCTATTCTCTGGGATTGAAGGTAAAAAGCAAGAAGGGAGGAGAGATGGGGAGCTGCACTGGGGCTGCTTCCTTTTATATCCATTTCATGGGGAGGATTTTGAGATACCTGGCACTGTGGGACACAGAACCTGCGCAAGGTCCCCACAGCACTTCCCATAGCGCTTCCATGGCCCCAAGATAATTTGGTTGCATTCAGATGAGAAGAAGAATGGAGGCTGAAGGATGTAGGTGGTCTGTGGACTACGTTTTAAGTCCACAGATGATCACTGTTGTGGTCATACTGATGCATTTTTTCCTAACTGCGTCTTCCAGTTTCTCTCCCCAGAGGACTCTGTGGTTTAATGCAGAAGTAAAGCTAGCACACAGGGCTGTTTGAGTGGGCAGTTGTCCGTCCCCTGCCACTGAACAGTGCTCCTTCTGCCTCCTCAGAGCAGGCAGTGGCTTTGTTGCCAGACCTGGGGTTGGCAGGCTCTGTAGGCTGTGCTGGTTCCTGTGCCCAGCCCTGGGCAATGCTCCAATCCCTGAGGGCACAGAAGGTAGAAGTCCAGGAAGAAGTAATAACTGAATGAATGACTAATTGTTACAAGATCAATAGCTGACATATTTAGGATTGCTCTATTTCATTAATTTTCAGTGCAGAGGTTTGGCTGCATTCAGCAGTTCTACAAACTGGCTTTACTCTTCAAATAATCTGTCAAGATAACCTTTTCTCCTAATCACCTTGGGAAAAAAAGGGTCCCTTAGCCAGGCCATACCCAGTGCCACCTAGGTATGGGGAAACTCACATGTATTCATTACCAGATGCAAATACTTAGAAGGAAAGGCTTTTTAAAAGAAGCAAGCATGCATCATCTTAATGCAGATAATGTAAAGACTAAATGAGGGCTTTTGGAAAGCACTCAGTGCTCCAGCCCTTCTTCAATGCATCACTACATAGAAAATAACTCTGCCATGAGATGTTACCCTTGTCACTCTGTGTTTCTGTCACTTTCCTGGTCTGCTGTTGGCCACTCTTCTTGCTGGCTTTCCCCCACAGACAGTCCTCAGACCATCCCCAGGCAATCTGAAAGCTCTTCTGAGATGGAGGTGGAGGCAGTTTCATCCAGAGCAGTGCTCCAGTTCATGTTGCGTTGTTTAAAGATGAATGTGGAAACATTGTGTGTTACACAGCATTTTCTTAGGCAGTGTGTGCTTTTAAGGAGTACCTATGCTTTATTTCTCCACATACAAGCAGAAAATTTTCCCATTAGTTTTCAACAAAAGACAGATTGTGCAACAGCAGTTTTCTTTCCCCTAAGGATGGCAGCCTGTCATCTCTATTAATCTTCCACACATTATTGTCACCTGCATGCTTTGTTCCGGTATGATGAATTTTTACACCAAATATAGAAAACTAGTGATATTTGAGAGAAAGTAATCTTTTTGACAGACAGTTGTGGACCAAAAGATGGAAGTGGACAGGGTTAAATTTGTGCCCTATGGTGAGCCCTATGGTCTGTTTTGTTTTTCTTCTTTATTGTGGTTACTGAGGGATTTTTAAAACTCAGTAGCCAAATTTCCAGGGGGTGTTTCCCTGTTTCTTTTCATTTGAGGTGATTTAAATACTTTATAAAGTCATCCTGTGAACTTCAAAGGGATGTTTGTCCATTTAAAGTTGTAAATATTTATTAGAGTCCATATTACTGAGGCCATTCTTAGGGCAGCACCCAATGCATTTAATCCAAATGGCATCTCTGAGCTCTCATCAGAATAGATGTTCCCATTCACATTGCTATTTTTCTTTCATAGTTTTGTTGTGGGTTTGGTTGGTTTTATTTTTTACATTACTTTCAGTTGAAAAGGGCCTTGATTGTTTTTGTTACTCAGGTTATATTGTTGGTGTATAGCAATGAATTCTATTGTACATTATAGCAGTATGTGCCATAGTATTAAGATAATATTATTTGTTCAAGGCATTTTGTGAGATGCTGACTTAACACCATTTAAACAATGTTCATGTGAGTTGTGAATTAAATCATCCTTGCATTTATATTAGTATTACCTCTAACTGAAAACTGTTAATTTTCAAAATTAAGAGGAAGTATTAAAGCTGCTTTTCCCACTTAGTTGTTTACTATTACATGTAATTAATAGCTATGTTAAATATTCTAGTTAAGAATGTTTTCCTGCTTTTTTTTTCCTCCCAGTCTTCTAACCATTATTATTAAAAATGTGGTTTGGTTAGGATGAATTTTGCTGAGGTTTTAGTTATAGTGCCCTACTGACTTTTTTCCATGGTTCAAATTGAGTTCAATACCTATATTCCAAGGTACAGCATAGATATTTCTTAGAAGTGTCATTCTGTATAAAAATGTATTATTTTCTTGGATATTTTGTAATCTACTGGCTTAATAGCAAGTTATAGAATTACTGCCTCTCTGTTCCAAGTTGAAAGAAACCTTTGTTAAAAACAGTGAAATATAAATGGTCAGTTATACCTTCTGGGAGTACTGCAAACTTGAAAACTTTGGATCCAAATTATTTCTTTCAAAGTTGTACTGTTTTTAGTACCAGCTCCTGCCATTTTACAGAACCAGGCAGGGAGACCAGAAGAGCATTTGTAAAGAAGGAAACCTTAAAATGGCAACTGATGGGAAAATATTTAGCTTTGATATTAATGGAGCGTTTAAAATTTTGTTTCCCTAATATAAAGATACAAAATTACCCTCCATACCCCTTATTTTCCTGCCACACTGTTTAGTATTATCCCATTGGGATTGGAAAGCTGATGAGAACCACTGAGAAAGAACAGTGATGGCAAACTCATCAGGTCGTACATTCTTGGTCAGGAGATGAGAGCTGTCCTAGCCCTGGACTGTGTGGCTCCAGTGGGTGGGTCCCTCTCCTTGTCTGGGGGAGATTGCTAACCAGGGTGATGCTCAAATGAAGCAAATTTGGATTTACTATGGTTTCCTGTATGTGGAGGGTAGCACCAAAGCAGTTCTTTGTTGGGATGGAACCTAGGGAAGGAAACTAGGGAAGGAAACTGACTCAGAAGTACTCTCTGAGACAGAGCTCCTCGGGGCTCTTCTATTCCTGAAGCAGCTTATGGGGTGTGCTGTGTTCAGGGTGACAAAATCCGTCACCCCTCTCTGCATGGCTGGGGCAGGACCATGAGAGGAGTTCCTGTCACAGCTGAGCTTAGAGTACACATGCTCTCAGGTCTTTGTCCTATGCTCAAGGTCTGGAAAATGATACGAGAACAACCAACCAACCAGACAACAACCCTACATCCCAACAATTCTTAGCATGTTCATTTCTGTGATAAATGAAGTGAAATGGAATCAAGCAAGCAAGAAAATAACACATTTTTTAATGTAAAATTCATTAGAACAGACAAGAACATGGGGGAAGTAAACCACATCCATGTATAAATATAATGGGGTTCTTTTTTTCATGTAGTACAAAATAATATTGTTAATGAAAGACATTTCACTATCAGCTTTGGAAGGGCACTTGTGTAAGCAGAGTTACTGTGACAGCTTAATGTGATTAAATGAGCAAAATTGAAGTAGGAGAAAGTATTTTCCGTTTAAATACAGAGTTCCAAAATTCCTGCCAAATTTTTTCTAGTATCTTCATGGAAATCAAATGAAGCTTAGAGGCACTTTACTGGTTTTGTTCCTGGAAATTTCAATTGCTGGCAGCCAGTGCCTGTTTTCTTGGCCTGTTGATTGAAAAAAATGTTAAATAAAAGGAGGAGCAAAATTAGGTGGTTGGATTACTTATTTCTTAAAACTAACATAGCCTCAGTTTAAAGACTGAATTTTCACCCTATAGGGAGTCTAGTTTTTTGAATCAGTCTTTACAAAGCTAAGCTAAGATGCAAGGCATATAACATGTATGTTTATGTAATATGTCGTGCCTCTGAATCAACAAAAGTAAAATTGTGCAAACCATATCCTACTTTTCATTATTTTTATTTTCTGAGTATTTTATGTAAGTCAAAATACAACTAAAATATAAAACACATAGCGTGACTCATATCTTATATAACATTGTGATATCCTAATAGAATGCACTTGAAAATCTGGTTACTTTTTACTATTTTGCTTCATGTTGAAAAGAGAAAAGTGTATTAAACCTGTGTCTAATGATAAACAGCACTACTCCATTCTGCATAAGAAGCAAACGCTCTGCTTTTAGTTGGCTGACATACTGTAAATTCATAGTCCTGCCAGTTTTGTTGGTCTAAACAGGTATGAAGGACAATGACTTCCAGTATGCTCGCAGGTTACAGAAGTGGTCTCACAGTTGTTTAACTCATTTTTGTGTCATATATATATGGCACACTATGTAAAATAGGAGTATTATTGTTCATCTTGATAATACGATACTTACTGTGATCTTCTAATTGAAAGAATCATTCTTTAATGCCAGAAAGCTGTCTGCTATGTCTAATCATGAACACAGAAAGTCACAATGGACATTTGGAAAATTCAGTAGCAAAATAATTGATGCAAAATTGCAATTCAGCAGAGCACTAATGATCATGTGCATAGTCTCTTGAAACGTCTATTATGCCCGCTTTATGTTCAGCACTTTGGCTTTACAGATTTATTGAGAGTCAGATGTGAGAGTAGGCTGCACAGTTCATGCCAGATGGTTTGCTTTAAATCCCAGCCCACCTCTGGTCACTGACAGGGGACGGAGTGGAGCACCATGCGCCAGTGCCGCGTGGGATGTGCTGCTCAGGCACACACAGGCCGTGAGCTGAGCACTGTCAGTCCCTGGCAGTGACATGGGCTTTATTTTGGAACAGCCAGGAGGTTGTTCTGCACAGGCAACCGTGGGCATCTCGTTTGGATTCATGGCGAAGCTGGCCCAGGAAAGCTCACAGGCAAGAAGGATTCAGTTAGGGGAGGAGGAAAAGGTGACCAAGGAAATCTGGGCGGGCACCTGGTTGTTCTGTAGTGAACAGTGCAAATTAATTACATGTTTGCATCTTTGTGTGCATTTTAAGTATTCTTTGATGAAGTACTTAGACATGATTTGATTCTGATACTAACATTAAAATTAAAAATTATATGCTTCGATTGTGAGGTTTACTAGAGTTTCTCATTTTCCATTTTACCCCATTGTATGTGCCTTACTGTTAATGCTGCACTACCATCCATTTTGCTCTTTACTTCAAATTGATGGGAAATTGCAGAGTAAAAAGAAATTATATATACATACATAAATGTATGTATGCATTTATTATTTTTCTAAAATAGAGGAAGAAATAAAATTACAAATATTTTCCAAAGTGCAAAACAAATCAGTGTGTTTGGCCTTTATTTTTCTCCTAACAAAAGCACTTCATATTTAAGCAGTTCACATGTCAGTAAAAATAATCAACTAACTTACCAGCACTCCAGCAAGGCATTGCTTCTACAAAAAAGGATACAGCAGCTATCTCATACATTACCTGAAGCTCCAAATACTGTCTGACTGACTGTCCTGGTAGGCAACAGAGATTGTAAATGTCCAAAGGAATCAGTGAAGCTTCAGTATATATTTAATGCTGAAGTGCTAACCCAGAGAAGGATGATGTTAGGACTGAGCATAACAACTCTGTGTCAAAAGAACACACTTCCCTGCTCTAGAGGGGGACTTGCTCCTGCTCAGTCTGTAATCATATTACATGGCCATTTCAATGACCTGATTAAACTCTTACAATGAGTTCTGCTCCCATTACTAGCATCTGAAGGCTGTCTCCAGACAAAAATAATCTCTGGTAGTTAGAAATTTAGTCCTTCAGTTTCATTCTTCTTCCTCTTTTTTTCTTTTTTTTATTAATTTTTTTTAAATAGAGAACATAAGTCCCTTCTAAATCTACTAGGCAAAAAGCGCAAGCTATTTTAAATGCCTTTCCTGAAAGATACTCCCAGTACTTCTGAGCATCCTAATAATTTATCTTTGTACCTATTCCAGCTTGAATCCTAAGCTCATTGCTGCTGCATTGGCTGCAGTAGCCATTTTCAGTGAAAGATTATTGATCAATATGTCTCATTCTGCAACAAGCAAAATGCATTATAAATACTGCAATGAAAACCTCACTTCATTTATTACTTGGCTGAGAAACATGAAGCCAGATTATACCAACATTTACAAATACAGTATTTTCCAAGGATATAAGTAAATGACTTAGTGCTTCTGCCAGAAAAATTACAAAAGAGAATCTAAAAAAAAATGTTTATTTTTCAATGCAGTATAATTTACATAGAGCACAGCAGTAGATAATTAGAAATTCAGAATTAAATATGAAGTATTATATTTAATAATGCATAATGGTGGGAATTTCAGTATTTCTAAGGTATAAATTTATTATTGCAATATATCTAGTAAAATATTATGTATCTTTTTTTACATTTATATTTGCTGAGGCCACGTGTACTTTTACTGTTGCATTGTGTTAATTTTGTAGATATGCTTTCAGAGATGCAATGTCTATGAAAAGAGGGATTTGGCTGAGGAAAAAAGTGCGCTCATCTATGTAAGCCTAGCAAAGCATTGCATAAGTCCTTTTAGTCCTGAAATAGTGTATGCAGATGCTTTCAGGGACTGGCCAGAAAAAAATTAATACATTAAGCACTGTGATCCTGGGCCCTGGGGCTGCTATGTTGGTGAATAATGCAGAGGATATAGCACATTTTGCATCTGGCCTTTGTGATTTCTCTCTATTGCCTCTGTACTTAGATATTTTGTTTGCAAGTCTTTTTTTTCTTTTTTTTTTCTTTTTTTTTCTTTTTTTTTTTCCTTTTTTTTCCATTTAATTAAACCTTAGCACAAGTGGCATTTTCAAAATAAAAGCATTTCAAGCTGTGGTAGAATCTAAAATGCAACTCTTTTATTATTCACAGTCTTAAATGTTTTTACTAATTCATATTCACTTCACAGCCACAGAGTAGCCATTGTAAATTGCCTGGATGGATCTAATGGAGCCACTTTCCTTTCACTCCTTAATCTAGCTCACTCCTAAATTGGCAGTGACAATGTAAGTCCATTTTCAGAGCATGTGCTTTTAAGGAACATATCATGGTTGATCTTTTGAAAAGTAGTCATCCAGTCACAGCAGGGGTATTGAGTGCCTTTAATACAGGAATTATATAATTAATTGAGAAAGCAGGACAGGCCTCCAAAGGAAGTGAAGATAACCAGTGTTCTGTATTTTACTGTTCTCAGTGTAGGAATGATTGTGATACTGTACCTAAAGCCAAGCAGAAGGTGACAGTGGTCACCTTCAGACATAAATTCAAGTGTCTGAATTTATGTGAGAGGTGGGGTTTCACAGCTGCTACTTTTATCCAGTTAAGATTTAGAAGTTGCACTATCTTTGGAGGAATCAGTACACCCCTGAATGAAAAGAGTAGTTGCCTTTGGGAAGTATGGATGTGATTTGACTTTGACAGACAACTTTGAAGCTGTGCTTTGTAGAATAGTCATGTACCCATGAATTGGAAAATGGACATGCTTGAGGAGCTTTGCAAAGTAAGGAAGAAAAGGATTTTTTCCACTTACTTTGAGTCATTCTGAAAAAAGGGATGCTCTAATCATGCCATGAGAGAGACAAAATATGAGACAGCAAGACTAATTGTGGCTGTGGGGTTTATTTTTTTCTTCTTTTTTTTCCTAAAAGCAGGATGGCAGCTCTGCTCAGTTAGTGGAAATGAACTGTGAATGGAAGACATCAGCTTTGTGCTGAGCCTGAGATAATGGACCCCCCACCTTCCAGCAGACAGAATTAGTGTTTCTGCTGTGCTTGTTGCAGCTCTGCAGCACCTGGCTTTCAGCTCTATGTGAATTCATCCCAGACTGAGGGCAGAGCACACCATCTAAACATGTTCTCCTCAGCCAGGTTAAATGGTGACTGCTGGGAGGATTGGTTGTGCCTTCTGGTCTCTCTGAGAAGAAGTTTCTGTCTATTCCTAGCTATTTCAGGTGCTTTCAGAAACCAGCTGGTGCAACCCAGTTTGCTCCTTGAGACCTTTGGCATTCAACATAGCTCATTGTGTCCTTCCTTGCCTTTCATTTTTGAGTAATGATAAAACTAATGACACATGAGCTTAAAACGTGATTTTTCAGATGAAAAACACAAAGGCAAATGTATGGGTATAGCTGTCAAACATGCTTACAGATTTATGAGGTATCATATTCTGTGGAATGTGCTAGACTACAAAGGGCAGGAAAGCATATTCAAATAGAAAAGCATTCTTAAAGTATTTTAGATTTTCTAAAGTCATAATTTTGAAGTCAGGCTGTAACTCTTTTTCAATAATCTATTGCTGTTTCTTAAATTTGTCCTTTAATGTCTAGCCTTGCACTAACAAGGAGAACTCTCCTAGTACTTCCAGAACTTCCTACTCATTCTCTGTGGTTGGGTAATGCCCTTTCTGCGTCTTGTAGAGGAAGAAATAAGTAGCATTTCTCCACTTTGTTCACAGAAAATATGTGCCACACACTTTTTATCCGAACATAGCAGAAAATAACAAACAGACAGTTTTCTTCTTCAGAAATTGAAGCTTTCCTTTAAAAATCCTGGCTCCAAATAAGATCTTTTTCTTAGCTTCCTTGTGTAAGGACTTTCACATGGATTCCTATGTCTCTTGCCTTTGTTTTTGTTTTGTTGGGAGGCAAAAAGACCTCTAGGTGCAGCCAAATGGGTACTGGGTCCTACATTATCTTCCATCTTGCAGGTGAAAACACCGCGCTGGAGTGTTTCATTTTCCATTCAGGAATCTTGTATGCCTGCTGGTTTTAACCTCCCGTTAGGCAATGTGGTAGTGACGTGTTTTTTCCTGTAGCCCAAATGGGTGATGACCACCAGCATGACCACCAGATCTGACAGCCACTGGTGAAAGATAGAGGCACTGGCAGATGTAACCTGGCTCCAGCACAGATTGTGTTTTGTTGAACAACTCTTGTAGCTGTTCCACCAAGTGTGGTTGGCAATACTGCTGGTGGCACATGTATGTCAGTACTTGGATCTCCAGCTCTCTCCCAAGGCTGCCCCAGAGGCTGTGCCAGGCTGCTCCTGTGCACACCAAGCAGCCTGCAAAAAAATCAGACAGCGGTCAGCAAAACAACACTGCACAACTTTCTAGCTGTGCCCAATCAATGTCTCATGGTTTTCAATTTGTCAGAAACCAGAGCTTATCAGGCAACAGTGAAGTAGCTGCAGCTATCTCCTCAAGACCCAAAAAAAGATGTGAGAAAATCTGGTGCTGTGCTCTGAAACTACCATTATCCATTATACAGAGCACAGTCACATCCCTTTGCTAATCCACTAGCAGCAGAAAATCAGCAATGAAGATCTTAAGGGCCTTTAGTTTGCCTAGACAAACCTAAATAAACAAAGTACCAAAAAGAGAAACCTGTTATTTTCTACCTTTGTTACTACATTTTATGTACCCTTTCCTTCTAGACCTCTCTTTTTCTCCTGAAAATGCAAGCTGAAATTCTGTGAGCAGGGAGCAGAAGGATTCTGTTTCCAAGTCAGCCATTTCTTTATGAACACACTTGGGAAGCACATAAAAAGATTCCCCCAAGATTATGTTTGCAGATATATTCTACGCATCTGGGTAGAAGAAAATGAATGGAAATAAGAGAAATAAAATACAAAGCAGTCTACTGAAAACAGGCAAGAAAAAAATCCCCATCTATTTAGATGAGTACTGTAATGAGTTATACTGGAGACACTAAAAGAGACTGATGTGCTTAAACCATTTGTCAATCATGTTGACCAAACGTATTGCAAACTTAGAGGATGCAGATTTTCAAGTGTGAAATCAGAATGGTTTGATTTTTCAGTGCAGAAGACCAAGTCTGAATTAAAACATCTGCATGCTGTGCTAAGATTCAAAAAGTGATAGAAACAGTGGGTGGCTCAAAAGATACAGCATGGGTTGATTACAAAACTAGTCAGCAGTCACAGGCCTCATGTGCTGATAAATGTGATGATTTATTTCATCTTGGACTTTGTTTGTACACTCACCCTTTGTGCTCTGGCCTGAAAGCAAAAAGTTCTCAAAACTGTATTTTTAGGTTTGTCAACAGTGTATTTCTTATGAGTGCATTTCAAGGGGGGGTGTTATAAAGCAAAGGAAAATCCTTCAGAGTTAAGATTAATGCATGGCACTTCGTAACAATGCATCCACCTAAGTCCTGTGTTCACAAATTAAAATAAAACTTAAAATATCACATCACATCAACATACTCCAAAGGTTTCCTTTGGCTCTCAGGCAATCTCAGGGAGCCACACCTGTCGATCTAGTGTTGGACTGGCTGGGTCTGGCAGGCAGCCTGTCCTCTTCTCCCTTCCTGCTGGGACTGTTTCTAACACAGCCTCATCTCTTT
>VXAX01002969.1:346947-383306 GCA_013399835.1 Leptocoma aspasia | reverse complement strand
TTTTTTTTTTTTTCCCCCCCCCCCTAGAAACATGTTATGCAATACCATGCAAAATATTGTGTAATAATAGCTATAATATTCGCTGGCTTTACATTAATTTCAGAAAATAGATATCATCACAGTTTCTTAGCCTCTTAAATATTTCTTTATTGTTATTATCAATATGGCTTCAAAAAGATAAGAAGAAAGCACACTGGACGTCCTTAAAGTTACAAATATTTCAATCTCATGTGCTGATCTAGGGAAAAGGATTCTGAACTTCACAGGTAAAGCCACTGCATTTCTGCATTCCTATCAATAGTTGCATAATTTGAAAAAACAGCTTTTTCTGCTTTCTGTGCAAAGGAAATTTGGCCCATTTGTTAATCGCTCCTTTCTACTCATTGTCCAGAGACTCTACCATTCTATTTGATAAAAGATATTAGCAACACTTGGTCAAATATGTTCTCACTGTTGGAATGAAAGAAGAACAATTCCTAAGCACAGAACTAAGCACAAAACCAACAAGGTTTTGGACTTTAATTCTGCCATCAGTCTGAAGCTGGTTTTAGATAGTACAGGGTCATTGCTGCATCATATGCCGATTACATTTATTTGCCATAATATTCTCCTGAAAGTGGCATTTAATTTCTCTTTCTGCACAGCAGGATGCTACAGTTGCTGATCTGCATTTCCAAAGACACAGAAGAATCAGATCTCCTGTCTCTGTGACAGACATGATGGTTTGTCTCATTTGTCACCCTCCCTTGTGTCTGAGGAGACACTGGCAGAAAGACTGAAAACCCACATGCGAGTGGATTAGAGGGTTTGTGGGGAGTGGACGCTTGGGGACCCTGTGCCCCAGGGAGAGTTGCCCTCATGCCTCTCTCACCAGGTGCTGGCAGCAGGGCCAGGTGAGCCTGGCAGAGGCAGGCACTGGTGAATGCAGTCTGCCAAAACAGAAGCAGCAAGGAATGGTTGACAAGAGGATTTCTTTGCCACTGAACGTTTCTACCATAAAAACATCCTTTGACAGAATGAGATTTAGAGAGATGGGAAGGAAAAAAATAAAAATAAAAAAATAAAGCAGGCAAGCATCTTTCCTTGTTAGCCATTTTACATATAAGTCCCTGGTGGGTGGAGGTCTCTCTGTGAGTACGAAGAAGGGATGTGCCAGGGAAACACACGTGCAGTCTGGTGCTGGAGGAGACATAGCAGCCCCTGGGACAGGGCACAAGGAACATGGGAGGGACAGCAGACGACTGGAGGCAAGTGAACCATGGGATAGTAATCCCCATCATGGCCAGAGGTTGAGGAGCACTGCTGATGGAAATTTGTCATGCTCTGCTAACCAAAGAGGCATCTCAAGTGCTTTCCCCAGGCTCCTCCATGCATCTTAGGGGAGTGCAGTAATAAAACATGATGGCCACAGTGCTGTTGTTCAGACTGCAGAGGAGCAGAACCTGTCCTTTTGTGACAGATTTACTGATTGTGAAAAGATATAACTGGTAAATGATAGCTGAGAGAGGGTTAATTAATCAGCTGTTGTGGTGCAGCAGCATTCCCACAGGTCCCTGGAGCCTGAGCACCGTGTGCCTTTTCTGCTGGGGAACTCCATCACTGTAAAACCCTCAGTAACTTACATAAAATGAAAATAGAACAAATGGCGTTTCTCATAATTAGGTATATCATCTCTCTTAAATCATACTAGAATCTGTTGGCCAGTGTTGCTTTTGCAGTCACTGTTTCTGAGTGAAATAGGAATTACACTGTGCCGCAAAAAAAACAGGTATGAAGCTGGTAATAACATCTCAGCCCACACTTGCCTTATTGCTTGGGTTTCCACCTCTTTCTTTGCTCTTCATGTCCCCAGCAGTGCAACATGTAGGTCAATTGTAAAATACTGCAATTTTCATTCAGCATGCCCAGTGAAAACAGGTGATGCTTAAATACGTGTTTGGAAGAGCAAATTGAATGCTTCAGATTCATGATGGATATATTATCTTGTCCTGAGCAGTTAAAATGATGTCTGTAATCCTTCAGTCAGTTTCCAAAGCACTGCCAGCAGTCTTTACATTTGTCTAACATGGTTCTATTACTCTTCATTTTTTTCCTTCATCCTGATAATTTTTATAAAATAATCCAACCAATGCTACATGCTTTTCCCCCCCCCATTTTCATAGTTACCAACTGTATTTTGATTTCTTCTTTATTATGATTTGGACAGATCCAGAAAGATACTTGGATCCCCTAAACTCCCAAGTCATCTTGAACACCAGCCTCAGCTTCAGATGAGTCACCCTGTTTGTTTCCATTGAGACCTCCGTGTGATTAGGCTTAAAAATCTAACTTCGGGATGCCCAAATCAGGGTAAATGAGCCCCACTCATGGGACACAAATAATTGTTCATTTGTCCTGTAACTGTCTTTTCAGACTAGGACCTTTGTCTCAGACCCAGCACGTCAGCAAAGACCTGGGGTTGCCTACTGCCTTGGGAGGGAGATTTTGGTGTCTTTGAAGAACCTGAGTAATTTGGTCTTTGCATACTTTGACTCAAAACCCCTAATATTTAGATGGAAAACGTAGCATAATGAGCTAAGTCTGTTAGGAGCTGAAGCTTTGCTGAGTTTTTGTGGTGCATGTATTCCTTATTTAGGAAATATTTTTTATTTTTCCCTTTTTCCAATTTAGGAGGAAGGAAAGAAAGAACAAGAAATATATTTTTTTCAGCATTTAATATCAGTCATAACATTTGAGGATGTTCATACAATGATAAAAATATCCTCATCTTTCCTCTCAAATCTGTGGAGAAAGTCTGCCATAAACAGGGTTATTGTTCAATTTTATTTTATGTTCATTTGTACTGGTATTGAAAATGAGCAACAAGGGAGACCACAGGTGCTAAAGCAGTAAAGAACTGGAAAACAAATAAAATGCTTCATTTTCAGCCAGAGGCAGATTACAATGTTTCCTGAGAAAAAGCTTTTAATGGAAGGAAATTTTGTGGTAAACTTATGGTGACATTAGGCAGAATTGGCTATAATTGATTAATTTAATCTGCACATTTTTTATTATCTGAGATATGGCTACCATGTAATGAAAATTTTGCAACACTCAAGGCTGTGCACAAGGTTATTTCTTCTTGCATAAATCTGAGCACATAAAGGGGGTTGGAGGAGTGCTTTAAATTGCCAGGGATCATCTGGATGATAAAACTTAAGTGCAAAATGAATATTAATTTTTAGTGCAGTAAAATTAGCTGACTCTGAAGACTGCAGGTACTTAACCTTTTCTGGAGTACAATTATCTCTTTTAAACTGAATTCTAAAATTATTTTACTCTTTCAATTTTATATATGTTTGGGGTTTTGGTGATAGTCCGTTCTGGTTTGGATGCCATTCAAGTGCTCATGGGAGGTGGGGAGTTCTGGGTAGAGGATCTGGAGCTGTGAGCTTTTAAAAAGAATGCCCTGGCTGCACTTAGTCACTGACATCTTGACATGGCCAGTTCAGTACCAATAACATCTTCAGCCCGGGGTGAGCTCCTCTGAAGTGAGTACATACCTGGTGTTTTCTTTGGGGCACGAGGAAGAACAGCATGAAATTCTGAACATTGGACTTCCTGGAAGAAAGCCCTTGCCATCCTTCAGGCTACTTTCTTTGTGATTCTAGGATTTGTGTTCCCCTTGCAAAGGAGTCACCAGTGACTTCCAGTGAGGATGTATCTGTTCTTAGGCAAACAGTGTATTCTGAAAATTTGCAGTGAGGAGCACTGAAGTTTCCATTGAAGTCGCAGACTAAGTTACCCCAGCCAACAGCTACCATCATCACCCCAGCCAATTTATCTCAAGACAAACCAACTTGACAGAACTTATTTTGACTGCCTTTGCTTTTCCTTTACAAGTGATAGCTTTTTAAAGTACTCTCTTAAGATACAAAGTTCAGGTCAGATCCAGACTGCACTACCAAGGAGCTGCTGTTACCTGAATTGTACATGGTCTGAGTACTATGCACATTCCATGAAAATGAGTCTTCAGTAAATTTCTATTAGAATAGCTATAATCACTAGTCATTAAAAAATCATGTATTTTACTCAAATTCATTTACAGCTTATAATGGACTTATATCCTTGCAAATTTCCATTATGAGAAGATTAGAAAACATGTTCTTCATCTTTGCAGAGCAAATCCCCATCACATCTGAGATGACCGAGAATCTATTTGCAAGCTATTTTATTTGCCATCAGTAAATCTGTCAGACATAAAATCATGATAGTTCCCCAGTACAGGAAGGACATGTACCTGTTGGATCAAGCCCAGAGGATGGGGACTGAGTTTTTTAGAGGGGTGAAGTACCTCTCCTGTGAAGAAAAACTGAGAGAATTGGGATTGTTCAGCCCCGAAAAGAAGTTTCAGGTTGATGTAATTGTGGCCTTCCAGTACCTGAAAGCAGCCTACAAGAAAGATGGAGAGGGACTTTTTACAAGAGCATGTAGTGACAGGGTAAGGGAGAACGGATTCAAACTGAGAGTAAGTTTAGATCAGATATTGGGAAAAAATTCTTTACTGCAAGGGTGGTGTGGCAGGAACAGGTTGCCCCAAGAAGTTGTGGATGCCCCATCCCTGAAAGTTTTCAAAGCCAGTTTGGATGGAGGTCTGAGCAACCTGGTCTAATGAAAGGTATCCCTACCCACAGCAGGGTAGTTGCCAGGTAATCTTTAAGGTCCCCTCCAACCCAAACTATTGTATGATTCATTCTGTGATTTTATGATATACGTAGTATTGTTACAACATATTCATCTGTGAACTATTTCTGACACCTTTGTCAGAAATCATCCAAGAACTTGCAATCTCATTAATATTTATTTGTCTAAATGAATATAGTGTGAATAATTAGATTTTCTAGATGGTAGAGGAACAAGTAATTTTGCCATTGAAAAGTGTGTTTGGGTTCTTTATCATTTTGTAAAACCTAATTAAAAAAAAAGGTGAAACTTGCAAAATCATGTGTGACTCACATGGGAGAGGGAGTGTATAATTTGCAAGACATTAAAATTCTGGATCAGAAAAAGATATGTTTGTGAAGAAGAGTGGCACACTGGTTGATTTTTCAGTTATTTGATTTAATTTGAAATACCTTTTCAGAAGATAATGTATTTTTTAAGTCAGCTCAGGTATTGAAACATTTTCATCTGTGTAAATGCCATTAGAGATACAGTGTTTGCCAATTATTTATGAACTTCCTTTCCCTTTTCCACTCCCCAGAGTTCAGTTTGTCTCTGCTATTATGGCTTCCCTCCACTGATGTGGTTTGCACATCACTGCATGAGAATCAAGGGGATACAAGAAAACAGTGGTCTCTTCTAAATTTGTGGTAGGATACTCAAATCCATTTACTGCTTTTGTTTGCAATGTTGTGGTTAATCGAGGGACAGCCTTAAGGAAATCATTATTGACAATCAGCCAGCAAAATTAACTTTATAATGCAGTTTATCAGACAGGTCTTTAAACTGCTGAAAGCCAAACCATCCCAATTACCCTGCTTGGGCCAATATGGCAATCAGGGAGAAGTCACTTCCCTTACATCCACTGTTTAGGGAAGTACATTTCCTGTATCACGGGTTCCACTGCATTTCATGGTACAAAACATTAACACATGGTGCAGACTTGTTAGAAAAAGCAATGAAGAGTTAAACGGAATTCTTGAAACCCAGGGCAGAGAGAATGTTTCTCTGCCTGTATTAGGGAGCCCTGGTCCCCAGCTGGACACTGCTTTTAACCTTCGTCCCTGGAAAAAATTGCCAAGGCTTTGGGATGAGTTGGAGCATACAGGTGTGAAGTAGATAGCAGTAGTAGTAATAGTTTAGCACAGGGTGAAGAATATAAGGTTTTAGGATTTTAATATGAGAGTAAATAGGGGACAAGATGGAGGATTTTGAGCGTTGTCTCATCCCTTTCTTGTTCTTCTTCTACTCCATTTTCTTTAGTATTAGTGGCACAAGGTTATTGGCTAGAGAAAGTAGTGGCATAGGTGCTACATGAAAAGATTAATAGAAGTTATTGGTAGAAATAAAGTATGTGTTAGAAAGCAATTAGATTAGATATCTTTAAAAGGCCTTGGTTTTGGGTGCTTGCTCTCCATTTTGTACCTTGTTTCTCATATGCTAAGTTTGGTGTGCAGACAGCGTATCAACTTCAAGATAAGAATAAACAATAGACGGAAGACAGAGAAAACCCAGAGTCTTGCTTGTTTTTCACCCTTTGCCAAGAACTCATAAGGGAACCTCCTCCAAGGGCCCAGGGGGTAGGTTCCCTCTCGTGTTGGGGGCTCAAAACCCCACAGGCATCATCAGTTTGAGCTTTTAAACCTTGCGCTTGCAGGGGCTTCCCAGTTGGGTTTGAAAGGGTTTGTCAGAGACACAACAACCTTATCCTTCAAAAGTCCCGGTGCCTGGAAGGAGAGAAGGAGGCTGCCACCGCAGGAGGTGAGGAGGTGAAGGCAGCTGGCAGTTCTCCACACATCTTGCAGCAGGCATGATTCCTGAATTTGCACCTGAAAGTGGCTGTAAATCACTCTCCTCTGCACTCTTTCAGCTCTGATTATAATGAGCAATCAGTGGCTGAAGTGTTGCCTTGCTTTCTAGATGAAGCACCTGTAATACTGTTTTGAGCTCATTTGAATGCTAATTAGTAACAGGATCTTTAACATCAGAAGTGGATTCCGTATTTGACACATAACCCCCTTAAGCATACACATCTATGCACTAGGTGATAAAAGATAGGTCAGCAAGCAATTGCAACTGTCACAGAACAAAAACATAATACATCTGCATGTTGGGGATTCTTCTCTATGTATGCAGCACATCATGCCCCACTTTCATGGGTTCACAGTTCCAAATGAGACAGGAAAACTTAAGAATGCGCTCAGTCTGCAAGTCCTGAAAGTTGCAGGTTGAAAAGTTTGGGTAAGAACATAAGAACTAGTGAAAATTGAAAGGCTTTCCAGGAATTAATTGTTTAAGGACATCCTGAACTGCAGGAACATCAAGATTGCCAAGACTTTAGTATTTAGCTTCTCATATGAAAATATTTCCATATTTGTAATAATTCTTTTCATCTTGATCTGTTTCTAAACTTTTTTAAATCGGAGTACCAAAATGGTCTACTAGAGGCTTTGCAGTTTCATTTATCTTCCTTTCTTAAAAATTGCCTAATAGAAAATACTCTAGTAATTGATATTGAACACTGAGCAAATTCTTTCTGTAGACCTGAATGTAATGCCTTCAAGATCTTTCTCCTGAAATAACATTATCTAGAGTCTGTGCACACAGAAAGAGGTGGTCTTTATCACTGGAGAATTTTTATTACTGTTCAGCTCATTTTCTGGATCACTTATGAATAGTTTAACAGAACACGTTCCCAAATGGTTCTTGTGGGATTCATCTAGCAACTTCTCTAAAATGAACACCTCTTTCCTGACTTCCATAATGTGTAACTTGATGAGCTCTCCAACTGCTACCTCATTAAGGAAAAGGGCAGCAGCTCCTCTTTTGTATTCAATAGGACTGTATTGGGAACATCTGTTTTACTTAGTCCCTTGTTACTTTATGAATCCCAGAGAAGCTTAAGCCTGAAAGAATTATCAGATCTCCTTCACCCTCATGTGGTGCTGCTGCCCAGACACTTCAGTCTGAGGAGTATTACTGCAGACCATTCTGGCATCTGTGGATTTCTGGGATAGGAAGTAACTGAACAGCAAATTAGATAGCCACAATTTGGTGTTTAGGATCAAAATCATGCCAAAACACTGGGTGTGTTTTGCAGCTATAAGCTAAGTGAGTAAGTTACACAGATTGGGAAAGGCTTGGGGCTCTCTTTATGTAGGCACCTACAATAGCAATTAGGCTTTGAAGTAATACCTTCATGCATCAGTGGATCTGCTCTCTAGGCCTGTGTTGGGAAAGCATTCTTCACCAAGTGAGTGCTTAAGCAAGTATTCACTTTCAAGTGTGTACTTGGAACCTTCATCATGAAATCTGGCTTAAATATAAATAAATTAATTGCCAAAGACAAGCTTCAGGCTTCTTTATAGTCAAAGTTAAGTGTACACATTAGACTTCTTTTGGTGGATTGTTTCAAAATACCAGTCTTTTGTTCTTCTGCATAAAATAGCTTAGATATGGATTTTTCCCTCCAGAATTTTCTCTGTGGTAGAAATATTCTTTCTACTATTTCCTTCAGGTGACCAAAACCAAAGTCTTTAAAGTACTCGACTACAACTGGAATTTACTTTTATTTCAGTTCAATAGCGTGTGGCCAAATAATTCATTATTTGCAGAGAACTGCAAAATTTCTTTTCATACAAGTCCCTATTCTTAAAAAGAGAGTATTCCTTTTGAATCTTGTGATACAAGTGATACTCATTCTTTGGAGAGAAAGCTGTGTTCTTATAGGACTAATACAATCATAATAAAACTTAATGACAGAGAAGGAACAAAAAGATGATACAGATATTTAATTTAAATTTTCCTGTTTGTACATTTTAAATATCCAATACTGGTTTTTATTAAGCACAGCATTTGCAAACACTGTATAAATAACAGATATAAAGATGAATGTTTCCTGATTAATAGGAATTTTTGATAAATAAATTATTGTCAGTTTGTGGAATTCTTAGCCCAAATACAGTTAAACTTCTTTCATGATGACTGGTAATTTTTCATCAGCTAGCTTATTGAATTACCTAAAACATTAGTAGAGTTTTCTAGTGTCTATAACATTTGTATCACTTTAGGGTGACTGTCCATGCTCTCTCCCCCTAAAGAAAAGGAATGAAAATTTATAAAACTGTTGACTCCAAACGTAATGAACTAGAGCTAGATTGATGTAAGAGAACCAGTAAAATCATTTCTGGAAAGTAAAATGACAGCAGAGGAAAAGAAGGTATATTTTCCTCCAAACAGTGTAAATGAAGTTATATCTGCTTTCCTCAAATTATGTTTCTCTTCTGCCAAAGTCTTGTTGCTTTATTTTTGACACAGTAAGCTCTTAAAGCTCTTACAATGTCATCAGCCTTTATTATATCTCTCTACTCTTCTTTTTTCAAATCACTAAATAACTGTATTTATCCTTTTGAATGTGGTGATTTGGCATTGGCTGTCAGCAGCCTGGGTGTAGTTGAGCAAAACCCTATATCATAGTGAAGAGCCCTTCCTAAAGGGATGGTGAAGTTTTGGAATACAGGCTGTGCTCATTAGTTTTGATCCTTTCGTGCAGAGACTCATCCTCAGCAGTAGCTGTAGCCATCACAGTTTACACTGTGGCAGAGCCCAAGCAATTGTTTAAACCCTGAGACAGGCACTTGTATAATCTAGCATTGGTGGAACTAAGAAGTGCATTGAAAGCAGAAGGCCTCATCCAGCTATATATTTAGGTTTAAAATTACACAGGTGTAGCTGAAAAAAAAAATCTCTGTATCCCAAGAGCGCTTTTCAGAACTGGTCATCAGAGGCAATTAGTTCCTTATGTTGTATTTCCACTGATACTGGTAGCCCTGTGAACCTTTAAATGTGTTGCCATCACCTGTTGCAGGATTTGTGCTAAACGTATAGCACAGGGCTGGGACCTGCCAGCCTTCCTCTGGACTGTTCGGGGTCTGTCCCCAGCTCCCTTTGAGCTTGCTGACTTCTAGCAGTCCTTGTCTAATGGCTGGGTGATTTTTACCTTCACTGTTGTACTTATTGCACTAGGTTTGTGCTCTTTGGTGCTGCTGTGGCCCTAGAATAAAAGTGCTGCAGAGGTGAGTACAGAGTTAGAAGTGGAGGTGTTAAAAGCAAAGGCATGAGATGATAAGGAAGGCAGGTCATTGAAGGGACACAACATTGGGATCTGGGTAAAATCACTTCTTAAGTAACAAAGAGATAAAAAAAAAAGCATACGCAGCAGGTGTAAAACTTAGTATACCTAGTCAATTTGGATGGGATATGGAGTCGCTAAACAATGAAGAAAGAGCAATGTATATAGCATGTTTACCATTCTAAAAACCACCCCCTGTGCTTCCTGGAGAGAGGAGGAAGAAATAATTGCTGTCAGTTTTATGTGTCTGTAGTGGATTGACTTCATCTGGATGCCAGGCACCTACCAAAGCCTCTCTATCACTCCCC
Organism: Leptocoma aspasia; assembly: GCA_013399835.1. Lineage (NCBI taxonomy): Eukaryota > Metazoa > Chordata > Aves > Passeriformes > Nectariniidae > Leptocoma > Leptocoma aspasia. The sequence goes on along the minus strand of VXAX01002969.1, from coordinate 373,166 downwards.
TCCACAATTGCAGAGGGGAGAGAAAATATAAGAAAGGATTCATGGGTTGAGGTAAGGACAGAGAGAGATCCCACCAAATACTGTGAAGGGTAAAACAGGCTAGAAGTAGAGATATTAATTGTTCCTAAACAAAATCAGAGCAGGATAATGAGAAGCAAAATAAGACCTTAAAAATACCTTTCTCCCCACTTCTCTCTCCTTGCCGGCTCTACCTCCTCTTACCCAGTGGTGCAGGGAGACAGGGAATGGGGGTTACAGTCCACTGAGTTCACCACAGGTTATTTCTGCTGCTGGTCAGGAAGGAGTCCTTTCCCTGATCTAGCGTGGGGTCCCTCCCACAGGAGACAGTCCTCCATGAATTTTTCCAACACCAGTCAATCCCACAGTTCTCTGCATAGTCCTGCAATGTGGGTCACTGTTCCATGGGATGCAGTCTTTCAAGGACAGGGGTACCATGGGTACCCCACAGAGAAACAAGTCCTGCCAGGAAACTTGATCCAGCATGGGCTCCTCTCTTCACAGAGAAGGAGCCTAGTCGAGCTCACAGGCCTCCCATGAGGTCACAACCTCATCTCAGGCATCCACCTGCTCCAGTGTGGGTCTCCTCCAAGGGCTGCAGGTGGATCTCTGCATCCCCTGGCCCTCCATGGGCTGCAGGGGCACAGCTGCCTCACCATGGGCTGCACCAGGGGCTGCAGGGGAATCTCAGCTCTGGTGCCTGGAGCATCTCCTCCCCTTCCTTCTGCACTGACCTTGGTGTCTGCAGAGCTGTTCCTCTCACATATTCTCACCCCACTCTTCTCTGGCCACAGTTACATGAGAGACATAACTTTTTCTTTCTTCTCCTTAAATATGTTACCACAGGGGTGTTAGCACCATTTCTGATTGGCCCAACCTTGGCCAGTAGCATGTCCTTCTTGGAGCCTCTTCTGCCAGACACTGAGGAAGCTTCTGGTAGCTCCTCACAGAAGCCAGCCCTGTACCCCCCACTGCTACCAAAACCTGGCCATGCAAACCCAATGCAGTATCTTGCATCAAAGAACTCAGGGTATTGCAACTTACATCAGTGTTCTCCTCTCCACACTGAAGACATTAACCTTAGTATCCCCAAGGCAGTGGAAGGCTGAGTGTAAAACCAGGGAAAGAGTCAGACACTAGAAAGTTAGTTTATGTGTCATTTTTGCCTGCATGGAATTTCAGCTGCAATCATTAGGATGGAACTAAACTTCTAATAAATCTTGGATTAAAGGGAAAAAAAAAGGCAAATACTTCTTTGATGATATGTTTTCGCCCATAGTAAAAGTTTAACATCTTGTTTGGAGTTCAAGCAAACTACATTGTAACTTGGTTGCAACAAATTGCTAATTATAATTTCATAAATAAAAGCATGACATTTTCTACTCTCATTAATTAGGACAAAGTCTTCTTCCTGAATCTGAAGGTGTCTGTATTGCAGTGATTCCTAGTTGTGATCATAAGTTTTAAGAGGAACATAGTCCTATGAAGCATCTTTAGGTATGGTAATCGTGCATTTCTTGAGAATGTTTGAATTCCCACATAAGCTTTGCAAACTTGCAATTCATTTATTGTATTTAATAAACGTGTTTGGCTTGGTTAATTCAAGGAGCAATTGTCTAGTGCCCAGGTGGTTCTTATCTATGCTGTTTTAGCTTCTGCTTAGATTTGTACAAATGTAGAAACATTTACAGGTCCATGAACTCTTAGTTTTCTGGCAGGGAATTTAAGCATAGATCACTAGTTGTTGGTCACAGTGGTCACTGTCTGGTGCCTCAGTTTTGGCACATACCACTTTAGTGTGTTAATCTTTTTCCTAAACCTTTCTTTTCTCCAAAGAATTTCTATTTTTTCTCTATTTAACCTTCATGTCAGGTGTTAGGGTTCTTTCAATAGTGGTTGTCTTATCATCACATTCTTCTGCTGATTAGTCTTTTTTTTCCTTTTCACCTCTCTAAACAAAAAGATGGTTTAGTTTCTAGGTATGGTTTAGTACCTCTTAGCCATTAAGATTTTGTTGCATTTCATTTTGAAAAGCATCAGGAAATAAATCACTGAAGGACCTGTTTGCCTAAGATAGTACTGTATGTACACAATTCTCTGCTCCATTTCACCAAAGCAATGATGGAAATTTTAATGATGAATCAAGTATAGAAAAATAATTGTTGTCATCTGTATCTCCAGTAATTTACTCTTGTAGGCAATGTTCTTTCTAATGTCTGCATTTCATAATGGGGTCTCTGTGGCTGACTGCAGGTGTTGTACACCCACTGTCTTTGCACTGCTATGTGAGCTCTCTCCATGTACTCACCACCTCCATCTTCTTTATTCTTCTTCCTGGAGTGAGAATAACTGGTTTAAAAACAAGAGTCAAGGAACAGCTAAGGTCTTTGTAGCTTCATTCTGTACTCTGCTGAATCTCTTTTTAATGCCTCATCCATTATGAAATTGTTCCTCTTTGCATTTTTTTTGTTCTTTGTTTCTCCACTGATGGGAGCTCGGACCTGAAAGTTTTTTAACTCCAAACCCAGTTCCCCCAAGAAATTAGTTCACTGTTACTTTTTACTACAGTCAGTGTTGCAGACAACATTTAAATTTTTTTCATTTATGTCCAGATTAAAAATTAATAGTCTTGCATTTGTCAAACTGCATGCTCATTAATTTTCTTCTGTAGCATTGCCCACTGATCTTATGAATAATGCCTGTGTCGCAGCAGCCCTGTGATTATCGTCTTTGTCTAGTCTCTGCACTATGCTTTTCTTTGTAAATTCTTGCAAGATATGAAATCCATTGCAATTCTCATATTGTTGCTCAAGCACCCATTGTTTCTTTTTGTAGCTGTATTTGTCTCATTATAGGAAGTTCTTTGTATTGTATTGATGAAATTCATCTCTGAGATCTACACAATTCCTACTGCAAGTTTCATTTCTATTATTCTTTGATATCCTGTTATTTCAGTGTTATGAGGAGACTTGATTCTCCAATCTGGAGTGTATAACTTTGTTTTCTGTGCAAACTCCATTTCTTTCAACTTTATTCTGATAGTTTTTTTCAAGCATTTTGGCCAGGCTTCCAGACATAAAGCAGTTCTCTGTCAACACACATCCTTTTAAGATGTTAAGACTCCTTTCACATCCAGAGATAATTCATCATTTTTCTTGGCCTTTATGTTCCTATCACTCACATACTTCACTTTCGCAGAGGTTGGTACCCCTAATGTTTCTGCTGTAGAGTTTTATAACTCATTTTCCTTGCTTTAGTCAACTGGAAATTATAAAACACAGTAGATGTTTCAAAACACCTGTTATCCTTCTGAGGGAGTGGGTTATAGAGGCATGCATCATGTTGAGGGTGGATAGACTTCAGCACTGTGTGACAGACACTCTAAGAATGGGAGGAAGAAGAGAGAATGAAGGGAATGAAGAAAGCCTGAAGTACATTGTATGAGGGGAGTTGGGCTCTGTCACACTTGAGAAATGAAAGGAATTGACATGCAGAATGGAGTGGAAGAGGATCAGGATGAGGGGCAGTTGTTTCTGGAGGGTGATATGTATTTTCTCTGCTGTGCTCAACCCGTACTGAAGTAAAACATTGTCACCGTGAACTAAGAAAGAACCATACTATGAACCTGAGAGTACTAAGAGCAATTGCCATCACTAATCCAGAAGCCCAAGGAATTTATTCCTTTCCTTTTACAAAGCAGAACTGATCAGGTCCCAGTTTTGTTGTTTTTCTACCCTAAGATCCAGTCCCTGAGACTTAACTGCATTTTGATTCAGTGAATCCATCAGACTTTCGATGTGTGTCACCTTCCACTGTGATTAATTTCATGTTTACATGAGTAAGCTTAAGCAGTTGTCATTTCTGTGCTTGGGCTGTGAGGGGACAACTCGGCTGCTGGGTGGACACTGGCCAAGGCTGTGCAAGCTGAACAAGCAAACTGCTGGACATGATGTAGGGAATTGTAGAACATAAAAAAGCCATGAAAATCCACCAAAAGTTACAGACAGCACCACGGGGAATACCTGAACCCCAGAGCTGATTAAGGCAAAGTTATTTGAGAAACAGCCAAAGTCCACAAGTAATTGCTCTGGTACATTAGAGGCCACTAGGGTCTTGCAAGGCCATTAGCACCCAGATAGCCTTGTAAAGGACACCATAAACAATAGATTTATGATGATCTCACTTATTCTGCCTTAATGTACCAGGTGCTGGAAAGTCTCATAATCCATTTCAGTCCTTACCAGTCCTAAATGGGGTGTTATTCATTAGTGTTTTCATTTGACTAGAAGCACAGTTTAGAGGAGAGCCTCCTGATCATTCCCAATTCCCATTATTTAAAGTGAGCAGAGCTCACAGGCTTTTAACTGGATTCCTCTCCTACAACACTAATTCAAGGTTGGGCTCCAGAAAGGCTCTCTGGTGCTAATGGGAACTCAGTTATTGCAGCCAGAGTAGAACTGGCAGGAGGCAAATCCCACCGCTGTGCTGCACAAGGGGCAGTACTGTCATCCTAAATAAAAGCAGTGTGAGTATTAGGTCCACAGCACTGACCATTTTGCTGTGCAGTTGGGATGTGCTGCTTGCTCATGAGGAATTGCAAAGGTGTTGTCCATCTCCATGTGCTCCTGGGAGGGTCTGTTCATCTGTACTGCACTTGGAAAGCTGCATTAGCTGCCAGTAGGCATCACCTGCCATACCAACAAGTGTCAGTCGTGTCTGTTTGCTTGTGAGATGCCTGATACCTGACATACAATTCAATGTAAGGCTACATTCAGTCCCCAAATACTCAGTCATATTCACTGGCTTTGGGAAGGAGAGCTTGGTACAGTGCTCACGTGGTCTGTGAGTTCTTACTCATCCATAGTTTTCCTTAATTAAGTTTCTTTGTCTCTGTACATACACTTGCAATAAAAGGAGCATTATTGTGACATTTTACCCTATGATGGGAAGAGATACTCTCTGAAAATTCAGTCTTTAACCCCATGTGTTCCACAAGATGAAACCTCATTAGGTATCCTTACAAAGAAATGTATAGTATCTCACAACCTCAGCCTGTGGTTTCCAACACCTATAGAAATAAGCTCCAAGTAGTGACAGAAAGCATGTGCTGAAGTGAAGAGGCAGGTTTTAAAATGATGTGTTGTAAGAAAACCTGAGTTTTTTCATGTGCTAAAAGAGAAACAAAATTACCATTGTTACCACTGAAGCAGAGTATTCCAGGTATGTCTTATAAAATCATGTTGCTGATGTCTTAGCTGTACAGAATCCTCATCAAAATAATGGGCCAAAACTTATTCTTTTGCTTTTTCTACATTTGAAAGAAAGAGGTCCAATTTCTAAATTCTAAGTTTATTGATAGTCTTTTCCTGAAAGATAACTTTTGGGGCTTTCTGGCATTTGTTTTTTTTTTTTTTCCCTTCAGAATCTTAAAAAAGCAACAGGGAAGAAACTTCCAGCAATCACAAGGATGTATCTTTATAACTATTAAAACTTAATTCTACTGAAAACTCCATACCACATTTTTCCAGAAGCAGTAATCAAATGTGTGATTTTTTTTTCCAGAAAACTGGAAACATCTCATGATGAACTTTTATATGATACTATGGTTCTTATGGACATTTCAGTGAGATTTTAGTGATAACCTAAAATGCCAAAGATAATTTAACTGTAAAAATAAAAATACTGAGACAATTATATCTTATTTGTTTTAGTTTCAGTTGCAAACAAATATGTCAATTTTCAAATTTAAAAATAAAATAACAGTTCACATTTATTGAGTTATGATTTTATGATAATCTGCAAAATGGTGACTTAGCATGGAGCCAGATCTCAGGCTCTGAAGCTATAGGATGTAGCCTTTGTGTATTCTCTGGAAAATTAAAAAATCCTTGAGGCTGGATCTTCTAATACAGATAAAAAGAACTGAATACTTATTGTTAGGAGCATAGCATTTTGCAAATTTTTTTGGTAACAAGCAGTGGTGTAAATTAGTCAAGGCTAAAATAAGTGAAGTTAATGCAGAATTAAATAAGCTAAATCAGTAAGAATTGTAATCTGTTGTTACAGTTTTTATATCTTAACTAAATGTTCATAAACTGTTATTTTAGTATATACTAAAAACCTATAACCTCTTCACCCCTTTCAAGCAAATTAGTTTACTTTTTTTTCTGTGATAATGTTTTCTGTATATACATATTTTCTTCTAAATTACATTTCTAAAAATATTTCTGGAGACTGATAGTTCAACTCATAATTTCTTTAGCATTACTTATGGCTATCTTGTTCAGTAATGGACTAGATTTTTCATTATGTTGTCATAGCCAGTGCCATTAACATGATCACTATTCTATGTCTTTGATTTTTATGGGGCACTAACTACTATGAATGTATTTTGCAATTTACATTTGCTATCTCAAAACTTTGTGTAAGAAAGTGGATTGACATTTCAGAGCATTACTCTAACATGAAGTAGGATTATTAGGCTTATTTTATAGCTAGAAAATTGGGACCCAAAGATGGTTGAGCTGTATCTAGGTGTGGTGATTCACCATCTGAGCTGGTGTACACTGCATTGAATAGGTACCCTGAACTGGGACTGGGACTGAAACTCAGACATCGGCGAGTACTGAGAGCAGCTCAGGGGCCCTCAGCATAAGGAGAACATGGATCTGTCAGAGCAAGTCCAGAGGAGGGCCATGAAGATGATCAGTGCTGGAGCCCTTCTGCTGAGAAGAGAATCTGGCTTGCTCAGCCTGGAGAAAGCTCAGGGTAAATTTATGGCACCTTTCAAGTACAGAAGGAGGGCAAGAAAGCCGGAGAGGGACTTTGTAAAAAGGCGCATAGTGAGAGGATGAGGGGTAGTGGCTTTAAACTGAATGAGAGTAGGTTTCAGGTTAAACATTAGGAAAAGGTTCTTCACTATGAGTATGGTGAGACACTGGAGCAGTTTGGCCAGAGAAGTTGTGGGTGCTCCATCCCTGGGAGTGTTTAAGGCCAGGTTGCATGGGGCCCTGAGCAACCTGATTTAGTGGAAGGTGTCTGTTCATGGCAGGGGCACTGGAACTACATAGTCTTCAGGTCCCTTCACACCCAAACTATCCTGTGATTCTGTGTCTCAAAAAAAGTCCTATGGCGTGTTATCCTTTGGCGATACTAAAATCACCAGTACAGGCTGTAGATATTTCTTGAAGAACCTAAGGTGTTTACTAAACAATAATGTTCTGAAATGGTTAAATGCATCTTTATTTTATGGGGTTTTTTGTTGTTAAGAGCTAAGATTCAGACAGATGAATGCAGCTTTTCTCTTATGGATTTAATATGTCAGTACTTCCTTCTGGAGTATTTAGCATTTTTTCACCATGCTGATTAAAATCTAGTTTAGATGATAATTATGCTGGTTTTATAATTCAAACACTCAAAATTGATTTTTAAATCTTTAAGTGGCTTCAACTAGACTTTTATTTCTCAAAGGATTTAAAAGTCTGCTTATAGTATGTCCTTCTGTCATGTTGTCTGTGAATGCTAAATCACTGCAAAATGAGTAGATTTCGAGTTCTAAAATCCAAATCCACCCTTTCTTCATAGGAGGAAGAACTAAGGAAAAGTGGAGAAGCCAAATACGCACACTTGAGTGATGAGCTCCATGTATTAATTGAAGTGTTTGCTCCACCTGGGGAGGCGTATTCTCGTATGAGTCATGCTTTGGAAGAAATAAAAAAATTCCTGGTTCCTGTAAGTCACTTGTAACATTCTTCTTGACAGGTTATGGTTTTGTTGCATTGAGTTTGTTCCTTTTTTAGACTAAGGAAAAAAAAACCTTCACCCTGTTCTGTTGAACTTTCGTCTTTTTTTGTCCCAGGGAGATGCCAAACAGAACATTAAGTGTCACAAGTGATGCCCTGATATATTTCTAGGTATTTTATTATTTCCATTTGTCAATGTTTTTTGCTTTCCTCTCTTCTTTTCTGGAGGAACTGGTTGATTACTTTTGTTTTCTAATTGCAGACATTAGTCATTTGTGTGAGAGTACACTTTCAAGATTTTTGAATATTTAAGTCTGTAAAAACATTTTAATACATGTAACAATTTCCCTAAATATCTTGCTGATAAAGTTAATTAATTTCTTGTGCCGCAAACAGCATGAGCAAAACATTCCTAAGACATTTCTGTTGACCTTATGACTCAGACCACGGTTTAGCAATCTTCCATTGGCTAGGAGAGTGCAGAAACATACTCTAAAGCTGTGAACTTTTTCAATTTGATTTACACTAAATATATCCGTTTCTGAAATATTTACCTTCATGTCTATTGACTTCGCTCAAATTCTCTGAAAAATTTTTTTCCACATTTATAATTTCGTTCCATGCTATTTTCATACTTAAATTTGTCTTAGAATTGAAGCATATGCATACTAAATATTAAGTGAAGTATTACTAGAATTACTTGAGTTGTTTTCTGAGGTCTGCCCTGAGTTTTTAGTGCTCTAAAAATGTTCAGAACTTGCATCCCTTAAAAAGAATATGATGAGAGCTTGTTTCTATTTTTGATTGAAAAAATGAAGTGTCTGTTCAGGTCTCTTGATAATAATGGAAGAATTCAAAGAGTGCCTTTTTTTAATGAGTAATAGGAAGCCAAAAGATATTCAGGTGAATATTTGCATGGCAGATTTCAGTGCCTTTTTTGGTGTGGGCTTCTTGGTGCAGGAAAAGTGGAATACATTACAAGTAAAATATTGAAGTAGGCTATTTAAATGTTAAATTTTTAAGAGCAAATAAACTTTTCTTAAGAACAGAAACTGAGTAGCTTAAGATTGTTAAAATAAACATCTGGATATTTCTTTTAAATAAAAAATTTTGTTGTCATCAAGTGCCCAGAAATGAGCTACATTTTAAACAAGTCAGATTTGTCTTTCTGATTCTTCCTTCTGATCTCCTTATGCTTCCAGTTTGGGAACATTGATAATAAAATACCACTTAAAATTCTTTGAAATAACTGTGAGAGAAGAAAGCATTTTCTTTTTTTATGATTTCTGAGTTTATGTTAAACATAAAATACAAGGGACAAATTAGGTCAATATTGTAACACTGGCAGCATGCTGTGGAATGATATTTTGGCTGCAAGCTAATAGTGAAGATCTTCCAAGCCATTACACTGGAAGAAAATTTATCATTAAGTAACATGTTCCTGAAAAGTCTGGCTGTTATGGCTTAAAATGATAACAGGGCCAATTACAAAATTTGCCAGTCTTTCTCATTTGGATAACCCTATTTCCAGTCGTTCATGACTTTCCAAAGCTTCAGTTTGTTTCTGTGAGAGGTTCCTGTTTAAAGTTTCCTTCTTATGTCCTTTTTATTCTGAAAGAGAGCTCCTGCATTCTAGCATGGTGTAATGATGATGGCACCTGGATTTTTAACATCCATCATGTGTTCTGTTCAGCCTGGGTGAATAAGGGAGAGAGACCAGTGTGTTTTGGGAGTAGTATTAATATTTGTTGTAATATTCAGCATCTGTGCAAGCATATATATTGTGTGACACATTATTTATTTGTAACTTGTGTTTTTCAGCACAAGTATAATAGCTACACTGGAGGAAATATAAAAACAGGTTCTTTGTTATGACATTTTGAACATGGTTGACAGTGGCAGTAATAGACCCTGTCATAGAAGGCCATCAAATTTGTCAGGCGTGATTTGCCCTTAGTGAAGCCTAGTTAGCTGTCACCACTCACCGCCTGATTTTACACGTGTCTTTGCAAAGCTTCCAGGAGGATTTGTTTCCATGATCTTTCTGACCTGAGGTGAGGCTGAAAGAGCTGTAGTTTCCTGTGTCTTCCTTATTTCTCTCTTTGAAAGTGGGGGTTACTTTTCCCGTTTTCCAGTCAGCGGGAGCTTCAGTGGACTGCCATGACTTCTCAAATACGATGGGTAGTGGCTTAGCCACTTCCTTGGCCCGTTCCCTCAGAACAAGCAGATGCATCTCGTCAGGTCCCATGGACTTGTGTACCTTCATGTTCCTTAGATGTTCTCAAGCCTGATCCTCTCCTATACTGGGCAATTCTTCATTCTCCTGGTCCCCACCTTTGCCTTCTGCGACCTGGGCAGTGTGGCTGGAGCACTTGGCCATGAAGACCGAGGCAAAGAAGTCGTTGATGACCTCAGCCTTCTCCATGCCCTGGGTATCCAAGTCTCCCGTTTTGTTCTGGAGAGGGCCCACATTTTTGCTAGTCTTCCCTTTATCACTGATGTATTTTCCTGTTGCTCTGGCCAGTTTTAATTCTGTCAGGGCTTTGGCTTTCCTAACATGATCCCTGGCTGCTTGGACAGTTTCTGTATTCCTCCCAGGCTACTTGTTCTTGCGTCCACCCTTTGTTGGCTTCCTTTCTGAGTTTGTCCAGGAGCTCCTTGTTAATCCATATAAGCCTCCTGTCTTATATGGATTTTTTGCCTGACTTCCTCTTCATTGTGATGCTCATTCCTGAGCTTGGCAGAGGTGATCCTTGAACATTAACCAGCCTTTTTGTGCCCCTCTTCCCTCCAGGGAATCATAATCACTCCAAACAAGTAATAATTGTACTTTATGCTTTGTTTGTTAGTTTTATCCCCTCTGCTTCATTTCAGATTTACAAAGCAATTATTAACTCACTGGTTGCAACATGTTTCAAGGATTTTTCACTCAGAAAGATTGCACTAGATAATTTCCTTTTTGTTTCCTATTTGCAGTATCTCCTGAATTTGTTTTATGCTGTTTTGTTGTTTGCAAGACTTAATTTATTGCAGCAGTGAATATTGGGATTCCAAGACAAGGATAAAACAGTAGAATATAATGGCTTTATTTATACCGAATCAAGAATGTAATAAACTATTCAAATGAGTTTTCACATTGCTTATGAATTTCCTGAAGATTACATGAAATATAGCCCTCAGAAATTACACTGATCATGTCAGTGAAATAGAATAATGTTTTTATACCTTATTCAGAAGTTTTAAGGAGACTGAATTTTAAGATAAATGTCCAGAAAACATAACAAGAGAAAAGTATATAAATGTAGAACAGGACTGAGAAAAAAGAAACTGAACATTTATTAACTGAAGCAAAGTTTTCATGAACAACTACTTTTGATTTAAATGTGATTACTTAATTTTCACCTTCAACCTTACTCAATAATAGGTATCCATATTTTTACTACTGAAGATTTTACCTCCAAGGCAGAGTTAGAAACCACTGTCTGTCCCACAGGCTAACACATTTCAAAGCTGCAGCTCGATCTCAGGTTGGTGCATTGGGCTCCTTCCAGCAGGCGTTTCAGTGCATGCCTGAATCCTGGTGTCTGCAGCCCTTGGCAGCTGACACATTTCCAAAGCCAAGCTGCTTCCTTTGCTGTCTGCAGCTTCCATTTTGCAAATGGCTTGAGGTCTGTGTGGCTGCTGCCAGCAGGATGTTGCTAACTGGTTGATAAGATTTATTCTGTAACTGTCTGCTAGTTCCTTGGTGGGTTTTATGCAAAATTAAGGCTTTGTGAGGTGTCACATCCAATTACTAGCTAGATACCGTGCTCCATTTTGGGTTGAAGTTTACTTAGTATAAAAATTTGCATATAATTTAAATATGAAAGATTAAAAGACCCATTATTAAGTAGGTAGGATTAATCTCAGAGTCTTGAAACACAACTGCCTGCTCCATTATTTTTCTGTCAACCTAGTAAAAATAAAAACCAGAATGTGTTCCCCAAGTCAGGGTTTTACATTAGCAATCACATTTGGAACTGATGGTAATATATTGGAAATTATCCAGTAATAGCTATGTAGAAAATACAAACAGTAGGAGTGCCTAGGAGGAGGACATGTTTTGCAGATTCACCTTTGTGGCCAACACAGATTTGATAAAATCCATAGGTATCTGACAGCCAAGTACTTCTGATCCTAAACTGCCAGGGACCTTAGGTCTGTGTGAGGAACCTAAGGCTAATGTTAGATCTCAGTGCCTCAGAATGGGATGCAGGGTCAACAAAAGAGAAGGGGAGACTGGAGAGCAGGGGCAGGGGAGGAGAGCCTAGAAACTTTTCAAGCATTAAAATCTGCTGATTTTTAAAGGTTCATGGCTATTAAATGCAGTCAAGTTTTTTCACTATTAATGACCAATGAAATTCTACATCACTCCTGTTATATTGGATTGTATAATTTTGATATATATCCAAACATACAAATACATTTTCTGAACAAGCTCTTAATTTCCATGTAGTAAGGAGCTATACTGTCCTTAGGAGTTCTGTGCTTTCTAACACACGCAAAACCTTTTTCTGATTCACATTTTTATCCCTTTAAGCAAAGCATTTTTATTTGACATGGTTAGCATCCCTTGGGAGAATGAGAGCAGCAGATACTGATCATTCATTTTACGTATGAGTGCTCTGTAATAGGGAGCTATTATGTAGAGGGCAGATTGCAGCTGTGGTGACATGACCACCTTAAAAAGATTGTTTACAACTGTGCGGTCAGATGATCAGAAATTGAACCAATTACCACTTTAAAAACTGCTGTCCAATATATTTGCATACATGATCCTAGCCACTTGTATCTGCTTTAAATTGAGGCATATTGGCACCACTCAAGGGCTGGGAACAAACACACGGCCAGGTAGTGCAGTCCAGTTGCTGGTGGTCATCTGCCCGTACAGTTCTGTGTGTGTTGATCAGATCAGATCAGATTCTGTTATTAGAAATCACAGATTGGTGGTGAGGCAACAGGTGAGTGCAGAGTTTTATGTGCTTTTTAATTCAGGCTACAATGTCTTCCAGACTTCCTTGTAAGTGCCTAAATATGCTACTGACTGTTTAACTTCAATCCTTTTATCTCACCTTGCTCTATGCCATTGATTAAAAATTTTTTTCTTATCAATCATTTAAAAATATTATCTGTTCTTACTGATCCAGCTAATTAAAGTGAAAAATCACTAAGGAAGAAGAGCCTTTCAAAATCAAAATTTGCTAATTTCACACAGGCAGTTATTTATACCAGAACTATTAATGAAAAATATTGAGATCTATGGGAAATTGAAAACAAACTTTGAGGCCAGTTTGTTTCAGTGGGAACAATTAACACATCTTAAAGTAGGGTTTAGTTCCTTGAAGGTCTTTCTCTATCTAATATTGCAAAAAGAAATTATTCTACCTCAAACATACGTTTACGGTATATGTAGGAACTCCTATCTAGTACAGACCAAGTTACAGGTAATCTGTGTACATACAGCACACAGTAACAATTCTGTCAGTTCAAATAGGACATTTGTTTTGCACATTTTTTATTAGCCATCTGAATTTCTTCTGTGCTACAGTATAATATGAAATCTCTATTTACATACCATTTCATACTCCATGGCTTTGTAATCTTATGTTTGTTTCTAAATAAGCTATAGTGTGGGTGGGGGAATGCCTGTCTTTTTTTCCTCTTTCAAAGAACCTCAACAGGCAAAATATTTCCCTAAATATGACGCTGAGCAGCAGCACAGCTACATGTCTAAAATTCATCTTTTATGCCTGTCAAAGTCAATAATTTACACTTCTGCATTCTGCAAAAATACTTGCAGTAATAAATAATTAGTGCAGTAATTATTTTAAAACTGTGCTAAGAAAAAATTTTAGCAGCTGTTTTAGCTGTGCTGATTCTGTTTTTCCCAGTGTGCAACATCTCTGGCAATTTCACACACAAGTTTTGATAATAAAGGAAGTAAAATTCAGAGATTCTGTCAAGGCCTAAGGTGTCATAGCACTTTAGCTCTTCACAGTTTTTTTTTTCCTAAACATTGCTTAACAAATCAAGTTATTTTGAATATATTCAAACATCAGTGTACTCAAGAGAGTTATTGAAACTTGTGGACTGTGGTTATTGACTTTTCATAGATGCTGAAGTTTTTCCTAAACGAATAGTGGCTGATTGAGCAGCACTTATTTTGTTTACACCATTTATTTTAGGCTTGATGAAAATAATCCTAAATCTTCCCCTCAAAGTGAATGTTAAGGAGTGGAGATGTACACTAAAAATGTTTCAATTTTTCTATAGAAAATTAAACTCCATTATTTTTCAACTGAATTTTTTAATATAGTTTTATAATGGCATTTGTAAAAAATCCAGGGCATCTTTCTTGAATGATAATAACTAATCAAGAGCTGTTTACTTTCAGTATTTTTATGATAATCAATACTTCAGTTTAATTATTTTCATAGCATTACTTTGCATTTATCATCACTCAATTTTTTTTCTGCTGGTTTTATTTCTAGTAATAGAGTTTAATGAGACCTTTCAGCAATTCTCCACAATAACCTTTAGATTTTATTGCTTTGAATAATTTAATTGAAATACTATCACTTCACTATTCAAGATTTTTAATAACATTTATAAATACAATGAGCAGACCAGATTTTTTAATCACTCAATAAATTCTTCCCCTCAGAAAACAGAAAATTACAATTACAGTCCAACTATTTTTTATATTCTTTCTCCAGTAACCGAGAGAGAATTACTAATCAACAAGGTGCTCAGTTCTAGCATTTGACAACTTCTGTGCTGGCTGATGAGAATTTTGATCTCCATGGATGGAGATGTTTGAAAAGGGATGTCTCATTTGCTGCGGGCCAAGCTATATGACATAAACTTGTTTAAAAACAATCCACATGAAAGATAAAAATAGATTCATCTGCAGAATGTACTTCTCCAAGACAGTAAGAGCTGCCTGTATACATTCAGCATGTGCAAACATGAGGGTTTAGTAAGTAAAGGATATACCTTTGTACATATTCCTGATGTTTTGAAAGGTTTTACGTCTCCTAATGGCAAGGAATAATATGACAAAACTTCATTGGCATGAGATTTTTAAAAGAAAAAGTAAGTTTAAATATCAAGTTGAGAAGGAAAAGTTGGTGGTTGACTATGAAATCAGCTTTCGACATTAAAAAAAGAAAAGACAAGTTTAGTTTAATATGGTTTTGGTTCAACCTGAGCAATGAAGGGATGGCAAAAACTTAGGAACAATGATTGTGTAAAAATCAGGAAAGCTGCAAAAGACATACTAATGGCAATCAAATTTATAAAATAAAAATTCCATATTTAATTGAGAAGGAAATATTTGACAGCAATGCAGTGATAATACAAATCAGTTCAAGGAACATAGTAGAAACAAAGGAATCCTAAAAATAGACTTGAATCCGTGGAGATGGTAGCATCAGTTGTTAATGATGCGGAATATTTAGGCAGAATGTTTCCATAAATATTGGTTGTGTAACTGGAAAAATAAAGTGTGGTGTGCTTGTATTGTACCAAAATGATGGAATACTTTGCAGTTGCTAGTATAGTAGTGTCAATTTTAGGAAAAAAATCAGGAATGTGGAGAAGAATCATATTGCACTGGTCCAGGAGCAGCAGTTCTGCTTTCTGTTGTCTGATTTCTCATGCTTTGTGTTTCATGTTTAGATTTTGGTTGTTCAGGTAGAGAGAGCATTCTCAGTCTGAAGCTTTTATGTATACCAGACAGTCACCGCTTCATTCTTTGGTGGGCTTTCTTTGGCTCACCTTATTGTAGGCATTTGCTCTTCCATAAGGGCATGTACAATATCTTCCTCACAGTGTGGATGGGCACTTCCATGAAATTGGGAAGGATTGACTGAGGACTACAGGACATCTGTCAGATACAGCTGGAGTGGAGCAGTGAGTCAAAAGTGAATTGTGTTGGAATGACAAGCAGTGGAATAAAAACGTGGCCAGTGAAAGAAAAGCTTTCAGTAGCAGCATGACTGTGCCATGACCAGCCTTGCAGGAGTCCTTCACTGAACAGCTGGGAAAGTTTGCAGCCTATTAAAAAAAAATAGAGAAAATAATCTAACCAATACTTTGGTATTCTTATGTCATGATGAAAAATGTGTCAACAAATCTCCTGTTCAATAAGAGTTTGTTGATAAAATTGTTAGTGACATGAAATTCTATTAAACATCTATCCATATGTATGATGTGACAGGCCTCAGACCTTCTTAATAAGAATATATTTCACATATATTTCTCTAAATATATGTGTCTGTAGCAATTTTCTTAAGGAGTTGATGTGTGAAACTTCTTTGTCTGTCAAACCTGCTTTGTGTATCAAATTTTGAAGATGGAGATTTGCATCTTGACAGTAGATTATTTCATTCCAACACAGCAGGTTCTTTTAGGTGAGACCTACACAGGTGGTGTGATACTTAGACCCTGTAGCAAAATCTATAGCCATTTAGCAGATGAAGAGACTTCTGTGTGAGAGTGGTATCTCAAAGTACATTCGCAGCCATCAGCCCACTCACACCAGCATACAAAAAATGCTGATAGTTGGGATGTATTTTATAACCTGCCTGCCTTATAAGTTTACACACTTCACTTTAGAAACATCAAGATGAGAGACAAAACCTTCAGATAAACTGTGTGAAACTGGAAAATGCTTTTAACAGGAGAGGAGGCATTCCAGAGCTGCCCTTATGTCACTGGCAGCAAAGGGAAACTTTGTGACTTGGATTAAAACAGAAGGAAATTCTCGTAGGTACATGAGTCTTTTTTTGAAAGAAAGTCTACACAAAGCATAATCTTTCTGAAGAGTCATATGATGACTCTAGAGAGTAGTGATCAAGTGTTGCTATGAACATATTATAAGTTTCTCTGTGTGTAAGCCTTCTGATCATTTTCCCATGGGAGAACATCCTTTTGCTGTCTTTTACTCTGTATAAGCTTTCTGTAAACAAAATATCTGTGTCTGTTCTTCAAGGACATGGAATTGCTTGGCCTCCTCCTACCTATGAGGAGACTGAAGCTGAAATTACTTTATCTTTCTGATATTGTAAACTATTCGGACACATTTTCCTGGACGAAGCAGCAGCAGGAGCATGGAATGCTCTCTGCTGAGCAGATATAGAAAAATACTAGAATTATGGAGTCATTTTAATAAATCATTTTAGCCTTCTGAAATTATTGTCAAGAGTCCTTTCCTCTGTGTGTGGACCACGACGATAATCAAGTTTGTCAGAACTGACTGAAGGTTATTGTCTTCAGGTATGCAGAAAGAGGAGTGAGGCAGTCCCAAGGCTGTAAATGGGACACAGCTGGGAATGATGGCACAGAATATCACTAGCTAGTAGGGACAGGAGCTCATTCAGAGGGGAAGGCTGAGGATAGATGCAAGAGTCAACAAAGGGATGCTTAAGAAGAAGTAACTCATGTTGCATATTTAAATTACTTGAGTAAAATTACTACCTACCTCCTTGTTTGCGTTTTCTCTCAGCTGTTTGGAAACTCTTCAATGTATGCAGTTTCCTTTTTCACTTCTTTCTTACTAAACACAGAAAACATTTGAGCTCTGTCCTTTTGACATGCTAGAACAAGGTTTGTGTCTGTTGGATATCAACTCAACTGCTGCGTTATTTCCATGTTGAAGTAACTTGTGAATGACCCAGTGAGTAACAACTCAGTTACAGCACTGTTGAAAAATCAGAGTTGTTAGAGCCAGATTGGAGGAAGTGAGAAATCCTTGAAAGCAGACAAGCTCAGCAGGATGTGTGGCTATTTCTGATTGAGGTACATTATCAGCGTTTCTGTTTATAATGAATACTTACCATGGAGTTAAGCCTGAGGAGATCAGTACAAGAAGGAACTGAAAACAGTGGAAAAGTCCTTGTTTTTCAGAATTTTCCTCTGATTGTTGTTTTACTCCTATAAACTCTGTTAAAATGTAGAAATAAGACACTGAACAGTAGTTAAGCCTGGGCTCTAACATTCTGATTAGACACAATGAATAGACATATACTGTCCAAGAGCTGTCAGTGGAACAACCGTCAAAAACACAGGCAAAAGCTGATGTTTTTTCCAACCAATATGGGCTTCAAAAGGGCAGGGAGAACTTTACAGAGAAAAAAAAAAAGGTCATTTTTAGAGTAAGATTTGATAGCTGTTTGTTGTTTTAATGATTTGCTTTACATCGTTATTACTTTTGAGGAAGTGAACAAATAACACCTTGTTCTAAGGACATATTCCTGAATTGTTTTAATCTAGTCATGAGTCCCTAGCCTGTAGGATTTCCTTAGGTGCCAAACATACATGGACCACTGAGTTAAAACAGACAGAGAAAAGCAACCAAGAGCTGTAAAATAACTGTAGTTACAGCGGGTTTGGGAAACCAGAGCTATTATCTCATTCTGACTAAGAAAATTTCCTCAGTGTCAAAAAAGGGAATTGCATGTGTAACTTCATGGTAAATCACAGGATAAACAACCGTTATCTCTTCCCAGTCATTACTCTTAAACTGATCAGTTACAAATCAGTGAAAGAAACCAATGCTAAATTAAACAAAGATTTTGCTCTGATCTGGAATGAGATTTCTTTTCTGCCTATAAACACATCAGAAAAACAGATTGTGCCTTGGCTATTGGCTGGTCTACACTTGTATTTTGCTTTGGAAAGCACTTAATAGATTTATGTGAGTCTGTAAAATGAGCTGCATCCAGAGTAGGACTTTGCATACCAGACTGAAGGCAGGTGCAGTTAAAGACAGAGGTGACAGAAAGCTCTGAAAAAAAATATTTGTGCTGGGAATGGGAATCCTGACAGTCTGCTTGACTAGCACATATTGTGTGGTGCAGTGGGTGATTTGTGTCATACAACAGGATGAGTCCCTGATACGCTATTGCATATCTGCAGAAGAATGTGGTTTTTCCATCCCCATCTGTCTCCCAAACAGTGTGAATATGTTGCAGTATGTTTAAAGAGATCTTTAATTTGGTTAATGAGTCTTCACTCAGAGCTCAACTTTTTGCACGGTCAGAAATTCTGCTGGATTGCAAAAGCCCGTTCTGTTTTGTAGTGCAATTGTGTATTGCAGTATCACTTAAAAAATAATTTATTCTGTGTCACATTTCAAATGTCATTAAAATCAGAAACAAACAAAATCTGAGTGTATCTCATTTTCTGCTGAACCCTAGTCTGGTATTTTTTTAAATTACTGTATCCAGCCATAATTGAAGGCTATTTATATGGTATATCAATTAAATCTCAACTTTTAGTTCAACCCTTTAATAATTTCTGTGCTAGAAGTGATTTTATGTTACTTAAGGCCAGTGAGAACAGAGAATCTACTTTGATTTTGTGTATATTATGATATATTATTATAGAGTATGTATGAGTTTCATATAATGATACATATCTCTGTACTTACTTGGAAGTATATTGCTATAATACAGTGTGGTCTATTATTCTATAATGTTGGCCTGTTGGATTTCTTCCAGCTACCCTTACACCAAGACCACCAATTTTAGTTGTGCGTCCTGCTCCTAGGTTATCCAGCTGCTCTGCACAATTGCTCTGATACTGCCTGGCACCACAGCAGGTGAGGAAAACTGCCTGAATGAGCAGCTGAGGACTTTGATGTATGAAAAAATCAATATTTCCAACCAGTCTGGTTAGAGACTGAGAATCAGGAAGGGAGGAAAATCCCTTTTTGTTACTAAACCTGGCAGTTTTCATGCTGTGTACAGGGATAAAGCATTATGTAATGCACCTGAAAGGTTTTTCTCTGCTGGCATAAATTGACTGGTGTACTGTCTCTAAGGATAGCAGGTTTCTTGTGGCTCACAGGTGTTTCTAGGGAAAGTAGTTACAAGGATAGGAAAGAATGCATCTACCCAGTATTGTAATGGGGTCAGAAAAGCTTCTTGACCCTTCTAAGTGACTTACACACATCTCCTTTAGCTGTGTATGGAGCATGATGGAATAATCTTGGCAGTTCTGTATCCACAGAACTTGCAGAGAGAAAATCAAGAGAAAACTTGTAAATTCATGGATTCTGAAAATGGAAGTTAGACTATTTCCTTTGAGTCACAGCCCACACAGGCAGTAGTATTTCTCCTAAAAACTGAACTAAATATGTATTTCAGAAAGATATCAAATCTCACTTCAAGTGCTCCAAGATGATCTGGAGTTCATCTGCCTGCTTAGCTTTAGTTATCCTCACTGGTAGGAAACTTTGTCTGTTTTCCAAGCTGGTTTTTTTTGCTTCTATAATCAGGATTTAGTCCGTAGTTCTGTGTGTTTCCCACATTAAAAGCAACTCCTCCTCTTTCCAGATAGTGGTTCTCTTTTGCGTCTCCAGAGAGAGAGTATCGAATAATCAGATGTTTCCTCAAACAGGTTCTTCAGTAAACAGAATATTGTTATTAAGCCTCATTTCATAAGACCTTTTCTTTTCCTATTTGACTGCCCTGTCAACTCTTGAATGCTTACCCTGTTGTTAGAAGAGCCACATAGATTTGTGACAGTAATCTAGCCCTCAAATTTTTACCACCCATTAGTTTAAAAAGCAGTACAAAAAATAAAAAGGATTTGATATAATTGTCCAAATAATTAGTAAGAATATTTAATTTTGTTGGGCCAGAAAGCAGTTTCTGAGGTCATTGCTCTGCAATTCTATATCCCTCAAAAAAAAAAACCACCCAAAAAAACTGTACCACAATACCAGTTTGCAAATCATTCAGTATAGTCCCTGATGATTTATTACAGGGTTTAAATCTAGCCATTAACTGATAAAAAGTCCAGGTCAGGTGCCTGATCTGGAAATGATAACATACTGTGGAAATTGTCTCATTTCCCATTCTGTTAGAGAGGTAAATGTTCCTATCTACAAAAACCTCAATTTTCAGTGCAAATACAGAACAAGAACATGAGCTAAATGTCTGTCTCACATCTCATGTTTGCAATTTCATCTAGAAACATGCCCCTGGCCTATTTTTTTGGAATGGGATAGAGGAGAATTGAAGGGAATAATCATATTGTATTACCAAGTTGCCTTTAATTGTACTGATCACTCTCATTTCACTGATGTGTTTTGCTTTCATAATCAGTCACCCACATTAAGGGAAAATACTTGTACATCCTTCTTACTGTCCTTCTTACATTGTTCTTGTTATGGAAGAGGCATTTAACCTAAACATCCTATTGCCCAGTGCCACTTTTTTAATGTCTCTGGCATTTGGGTTATGAGGGTAGCCTGTAGGATGCTCTTCAACAACAATTACAACTTCTTTTAGCAACAGTATGGTTTTTTCACAGTTACATGTTATGATATCTAGCAGATATCCCCAAGAGAAAGTCAGTCCCATTATACATATTTTTCTTCCTATGCAGTAAGAGCAGAAGGAATATTTTGTTTTCTTGCACAGTTAAAATGGTCTGTGACACATGCACACCAATACTCCATCCTTTGTGTGAATAAAGTTCTAATTCCTGATATCCAAGAACCTGATTGCAGTAAATTATCATCTTCCTATCTCCTCTTCCCCCGTGAGATTGTGCTTAAAAAAGGATCTCTTCTGCCCTTTTTTCTGGATACATTTACACAGTGTGGCAGTTCCTAGATCCTACCAGTGAGTTCTCTCTTAGCTCCTCTAAGCTGGTGTTTATCCCATTTGTTGATTAGACACATATAAAGGAGAAAAGAACGGAGAAAGTAAAAATAGCAGAATGGGAAAATTAAAGAAAACCAAGGGGAATAAATAATGAAAGTTAAATTAATTTAAATGGATTACCAAAAACTTACGAATAACAGTGGAAAGATACTATCCATGGTTGCAGCATCTATGAGAAATTTAGATGCCTTGAATTTTTCCTGAAATTTATGTTTTCAGGAAAAGTAGCTTTTAAATTAGGAGTACCATAAATATTTATATTATTTTAGTTATGAAATATTAATTCCAAAGCGTGTAAAAAAACTTTCTTTTTTGTATTTTTCATTTTAAATGTGATGGAAGCATTTTTTTAGGAGGACATCTGCAATAACTGGTAAATGCCATGTAAAAATTACACATTGCCATTAATATATTGATGTGCATGTTCTTTATTTCAAAGAGAAATTATGATTAATTATTACAGCATCCTCATACTTTTGATAAAATATTAATAGCTTTAATTTTGCAGAGATTGACAGGCCAGCTAGGGTTGGATTTCCCACTTGAATTTTTGCTCAGTGGTATTAAAAAGAGCTATGTAAAATGTCACAATAAGTGCAAATATATTGTAAGGACCAGCATGACAATATCATCATTTCATGCATGTTGGTTGAGAACTAACTGGCCCTAGCTGTAAAATTTCCATACAGAACAAAAAACTAAACCAGAACCAAACAATAGTTGTCATATTTTCTTGAGTGAAGTCAGGGCTTATTGGGAGAGGGTTAGAACTGCAGGGGTGGTGAAGAGTCGGGGATAAGCACAGTTGGCAGAAAAAATCAAACACAAAGTAGAAAATATCAGATGAATCAGAGAAAAAGATGCTAAACTGAATTTTTTATTTCTTTCCATAGATACCAATATTAAGTGGTTTTGAGGAACAAGAGGTGAACTCTCTTGTGATTTACTGTGTCTAACTTTGTCAGACTGCTGGAACTGCTTTAGCTGGGACTCCTGCTCCTGGGAATGACAGTTTGATTGCAAGGTCTTTTCAGAAGTTCACTGGTCATCTTTGCTGTGTTTTTGTATATATTTATTGTTGCCTAGACCTTCCATAGGGGTCTTTTACTTCTCAATGAAGTCTTACTATGTTTTTGCAACAATAATTCTGACTTCTTTGTTGAGTCTGTGGAAAATAGTAAGAAAATTAGACAATTCAAAGCAATATAATGCAGTTTAAAGTTACTTGGTAATACTTGCAGTGTGTGGGAAGTAAGTTCAACTGTAGAAGAAGGCAAATAACTAAATGACATTTTTACCTAGGATCATACTAAAATTTTTGTTGCAGTTGGTTAAGTGCAGAGTTCCACTGGGTACAAACTCCTCCAGTAAGTGTTAACAGACTGAGACTGTGGGATTATGTTGCAGGGAAATACAAGACTTGCTTTTGTTTGTGTTGGATCTTTGCCATGAGCTGTGTGTAGCAGGAAGGGGTTTTATGTGTATGAATAAGAAATAAAGGTGTGTGTCCATGGGCAGATGTCATAGCACTGATAAACAGCCCAGAAGTGAAGGCTCTTTTACAATAACTTCATCATGCTTTGAAGAACTCTAACCATGCTCAGAGGAGCAGTCAACATTATAAAGAATAGATCTGCGGATGGAGACAAGATCCCCTGCTGGGCTTTACGTATCTTAGGGCTGAGATATTTTAGTGGAGTTGTTGAATATTTTAGTTACTTGTTGAATTAAAATCAGAGAAGTAATTTATTTTCTTCAAGGTTAAGTTAGAAAAGATGGAGCTCGATATTGCCATGAAGCATGCATTTTAATAAAAAGCATTCATTTTTCTTGTTACTTTAATAGGGTTTGCTTAGGTATATTCTCCTTTTGTAAAACTACTAGTTGAATTTAAACATTGAAAGGCCATAAATATAAATTGCTGAACAACTGAACAGTCTCTTTTCCTGTTATAAAGCTTGATTTGGAGATTATATCCTCAGGAAATATCTGAGAGTGCTGCTTATGACATTTCATTTTCATGAAGTTTGTGTCTCTGGGGTTTGGAAAAGATCCCTATTTCCTCCCTCCCTGCAAAGAAATTAGGTACTTTATAGGAAAACAAATGTAAATCTGTCCATCACAGTCTATATGAATCCTTTTTAAAAATACTTACAGCTTGAACTGGCAGAGCCAGACAGTGGCATACTAATACACTGACCCAAATTGTAGGACTGCAGTTACCAAAGAGATGTAGAAAACATCTTGTAGATCATGGCTGGTCAGTACAGAATTGTCCAAATTAAATGAATATTGTAAAAATAATATCTCCCTTCATGTACAGGGATGTGTACAGATGTCAGTATTGTAAGATTTTGTATCAGCACTGGGTTATTAGTGAATGAAATTAAAGATTATCTGTTTAACTAGAGTCAAACTGATTAAATATTGAACATTTACTCTGTATAATTTCATTACTTTCTTCATTGTGATACATGCACATTGCAGTGCATCAGATATTTGGTGATTATCTTTACTGTTTTTCTCTCTGACTTCCATTGTTAGTTCCCAAGCTCCAGGAAAAGCTGGAATTTATACTAATGCTTATCTGACTTGCCATTAAGTCTTTATCTTTTTTTTTTTATTTTTTTAATACGTTAAATAAAGCATTCCGCTCTGATATAATCAGGGGAAAATTATAAGAAATTTATTTTTCACCTATTTTCCTAAATAAATGAGGCTAATGCAGCTGTAACATCTATGTGTCAGAAACCTCGAAATAAAAAAAAAAAATTCAGTTGAAGGAGTACAGACTGTAAAGATGTCTTAAAGCCACACCTTGAGTGAGGCCACGCCTTGAGTGCTGTGTCCAGTTCTGGCCCCTCAGTTTGGGAAGGACGCTGAGACACTTGAGCGCGTCCAGAGGAGGCAACGAGGCTGGAGAGGGGCTCGGAACATAAACCCTGTGAGGAACGACTGAGGGAGCTGGGGGTGTTTAGCCTGGAGAAAAGGAGACTCAGAGGTGACCTTATCACTCTCTACAACTCCCTGAAAGGTGGTTGTAGTCAGGTGGGGGTTGGTCTCTTTCTCCAGGCAGCAACTGACAGAACCAGAGAACACAGTCTCAAGCTATGTCACACAGGCTGGATATTAGGAAAGAGTTTTTCGTGGAAAGAGTGATCAAGAACTGGAATGCCCTGCCCGGGGAGGTGGTGGAGTCACCATCCCTGGATGCGTTTAAAAAGAGACTGGATGTGGCACTCGGTGCCATGGTTTAGTTGAGGTGTTAGGGCATGGGTTGGACTTGATGATCTTGAAGGTCTCTTCCAACCTTGTGATTCTCTGATTCTATATAAGAACTAATTTCTTGGTCAAGGGAGCCTCAAAATACTGTTTTCCTCAAGGAAAAACGAAACTTCAACTTTTGGAGACGAACATTCCATTTTGTGCATTTTAGCTGTCCCAAATACCATTGTGTAGTGATAATAAATTCATTCTGCTCCCTTATGCTCCAAACAGTCAAGGCAGTTGAGTCAGGCTTGCAATACTGCAGCAGTGTGCTGGGTAGGACAGGGGCTGGTGGCTGGGAAGGATCCCGAACACAGGAGCCAATACACTGAGGAAGGGTGCTGAACAGGAAACTGAGACCAAGGGTGTGGGACTGTGCCTTTGGGGTTTTTATGGTGGAGAAACTTCAACAGTAAAGTATTTCTGCACCAAGGAAAAAAAATTAGGTCTCTTATTTTCTTTTTCGTAGTTGAAACATATTTGGAGAAAATTTAGCAGTTCCAATTTCCTTAAAAGTTCTACGATGATGACCTCTTGAATAGAGTGAACTTTTGAGTGATGCTTAATGTGTACATGGGGGCATTAAAAGCATTTTGGTTTACTGATTTTGGACAGGCACTGGTCTTTTGAGGAAAGAAAGGCTGTTATTAGACTCTGAGCCTCACAGACCACTTAACTGCCTGCAGGCATACCAATTAAGTGGAATTATCATCCCAATTAACCATTGTCCCTTGCCAGTCAAAACTCATTTGGTTTAATTCAGCTTCCTAGGAAAAGTCCTAATTAACCAGATTTCCTAATTATCTGTGTCCTGATTAAGTGAAGTATACTAGTGCAGCCTTCATTAATAAAAGATCATTTTCATTTTGTTACTTAAATATTTTTTTTTTAATTATGGTTTACGGGTAACATTCTCAGGTAGTGAATCTCCAGATCTGGGTTTTTGTACCATTAGGTGCAGGCTTAAAAGTCAGTCGAGCTCCTGAAATAAGTAATTTCTGCAGGACTTGCCAAGAAAGTGTTATTCATAAAGAAAGGCAACAAAGGTGTTTGTATGTCCTGTTTTGGGCTGAAGATTTTGTTGAGGTGTGATGCAGCCATGAATTAGTACTTTGGTGAAATCTGCCATTACTTCTTATCTCAAAAGGTCTTTGCAGAGTTTCATGAGCTGAGATATGGAGCCAGACTTTTTAATCTATTTGGACACAGAGTTATGCACAGAATGTATCTGAAAAAGTGTGCTCTCTGCCACACAAAACACATTCACATTATATTCAGCATTTAGCCACTGTGCTGGTTGCTTCAAGGTAAGATTTAGTTTGTTGACAGATGACTTCTCTGTGTCTGTGCTCCTGGGTCTGTGACCTGCTAATAGACATGAGACTGAGTTGCCTCCAAGTCGTGCGTGACCCTGATACTTCACATCACATAAATTAAACAAGATGATAGAAGTTGGTGGGGGGGGGGGGGGGGG
>VXAX01002969.1:277238-346936 GCA_013399835.1 Leptocoma aspasia | reverse complement strand
ACTTGAAGTTAAAAGTCTAAGATAGCTCATTCATTTTATTAATTATACTGTGAGTAGAGTTGCCTTTGTAATGTTACGTAGCTGAGTCTACTAATTAATAAGGTTATAAAGATTTCCATCCAAGAATCTCAAATCTTGACTACACAGGAACACAGGAAAGGAGATAGAAGTGGATCAGTTACAGGTAGAGAGCAAAGTTCTTCTGTAAATCAGGAATTACGTATCTGAACACAATTCTGCACCCCGATGTTTTCTGTGACTTGTGACATCTTAAATGATTTGCCTGAGCTCCCTTACACTTCCTTGTCAAAAAATGTTGAGACCCTTTCTGGAGCCTTTTATGACTTGTTACCCTCACTCACTTACACAACACAGGCTTAAAATCAAGCAAACTTGGCCTTCACATGTGAACAGGATATTGCAGGAATTCATCCTGCTCCCTGATTTGGCAGAGGTATGACCTAAATGTGCCAGCACATGATAAATATGCATAGACAGAGTTTTCTGTGATACACAGGTTTTCATAGTGGCTGTTCATAATAACATATGTCATTCATAGTTGTTCACAACAACCAGGTTTCCAAAATAGTCTCAGGACAAAGCACCCTCAACTTTCATTCCCAGATGTGTGTGATGGGTACCAGGAGCCTTGCCTGGTGGAAGGAACTCTCATGGATGCCTGAGCAAGCTCTTCTTCTTTCAGCAACTCCCATCATTCCACTTTCTGAATTAACCTTTTTTAGCATCTTCTTTTATGGCAATCTGTCCATGAGCAAGCTGAGGGGAGTCAGTATCAAGAGCCCCATATACAAGGAATAATCCCCACACTAACACAGAAAAAGTTAATAAATTCTGAAATATTAAAAACATCGCATACAAAAAAGGGATGTTTTTGTGCAAAACTGATAACCAGAATGACTAACAGGTATGCAGACTCACAAAAAAAGAAAAGAAAAGCCTTTTTAATCTTTTCTGGATGGTTTAGGTATCTCTATTTATGTTTAAATCAGATAAAAGCTGTAGTGAAAGTGGGACAAAAATGTCTGTAGCTTGATTACTTTCACACTTTTTACTGTGAGAGATATTAAAAACATCAACAATAAATGGTTGATAGCACCAATAAGAGGTTTCTGATAAGTTACAATATTCTCAAAACCAGCTGGGAATAAAAAAATCTAAAAACGTTTCCCAAGTGAAAAATTTTTCTGTCACAATGAAGTTTTCATTTTCTCTCTTTTATGCTGTGACTCTTCTGTCAGATGTGCTTGGGATATATTAAATAAGGCAATATTAAAAAAAAAAAAAATTCTCTAGAGTAGTCCTTCAGCACTGTCCCATAATTTGAAAGTATTTACCTTTGTATAATTTGAAGATAAATGAAGTAAAATAGGTTTTCCTTAATTTTCTGTTAACTGAATGTGTTGTATAGTTATATTGATGACAATGCTTGAAAGTGTAAATACCAAAAGACAAAATTGCAAAACCAGAATTTCAGGAATTAAGCTGGCAAGGATTAGCCAGGTACCCATGTCCTTTTGGACGTAGTTTTTGCAAGTAAACTGTGCAAGACAGTTTGAAATGAAATGTTTGTTTTAGCTCTGAACACATAATTTATCACTAAAAAAAACCCCAATGCCAAATTTCACTCGTTAATTGCTTTTTGTATTCAAGGCCAATACAAATTTTACATTTGTTCATATGGAAAAGTGTAGAAATATGGTGTTTTGCAACTTTTTCTTTCTTTTCACTGCTACATAGGCTGTTAGAACACATCAGTGCTCCTAGTAATTGAGCTCATTGCAAAAAAGCCAAGGGAAGTAGTAGAAAAGCCTTTGAAGGATAAAGCATAATGCATGAAATGAAAACTACTGAAGGCATGATAGGGAGTTCCAGCGCTCAAAAAGAAAAGCCTTCTAGAAAGCTGGAGTTTTTCCTGATTTTAATTGCTCTGAATTTTTTCCTTTGAGCAGTACCATCAATAGGAAAACACTCGGCATGCAAACATGCCAATTATAACTTTGTGAGATTTAACGATGGAAGCATAATGCAGGTAATCTCTATCCCCAGGCCAGTGCTGACTATTCTTCTGAAAACAATCTGTGTGCCTTGTAAAAGAACTATAAAAATAGTATATGGCAAAATCCAAATTACAGATATTAAATTTACTGTATTGTTTTTGTTTGTAGCTTGTGAAAATGCTGCTACATTGAAGTAGCTAAAGAAATGCAAGTTAAAAATAATTGCTGTGCTCAATACTGTTTTGAATTTTTGTCATCATCCTGAAGAAATAAGCCTGTCCAGATTTCAGCAGAGAGTTATTAATGACAACTCCAAATTGTAGAAGTTAAGTTGACCTTATCCCATTTTTAATCCACAAATATTATGTGCCTCTGTGTGTTTCTGTGAAGAAAACTTCCAGAAATTCCCTACCTGTTGAGTGGAATATTTTCTTTCACCTGTTCAGCCTCACTCTTGCTAGCTTATTGGACTGCCATCTGCTACTTGGGTTGGGTGTGTGGGAAGTTGTGAGGTGAAGTTTGTTGTATTACAATTCCTTATTCAGGATATATGTGGTCAAATTATTTCATTATTTTTGTAAACCTCAGTCTTATCCTTTTCAATATTTATTGTGTATTTTCTAAATACATATTTATTTGTTTAGCAATTAATTTGTTTTAGCAATTTTAGATTAATATAAAATTCTTAAATCTTGCATTTAGCACTACAGGAGAACATATGGAAGTCATCCTAAACTTTATTTACAGTGTTGTCACAACACTGTTGGCAGCTGTGAAATCCCTTGGGGAGTGCTGAGTCAAGTAATTGTGAGGGTGAACTGTAGGGATATGCAGTTCTCTCTTGTCAGTGAGTAACTTCACTCTATTCTCTGGCAATTCTTAAATACATTTTAATTCATTAACCATATTCATAGTTATTAAACTAATTAGACAAATTTAAAAGAAATCTAACTTCTTTTTTATCATTTTTAGATAAAAAAGACAGATAGGATGACAGATATTAACTCATACTTGTATTCTGTAGCTGCGCCACATTGGGAGAGCTTCACCCCCAGTTGCTTGTAGAGAACTGTGAGAGTTGTATAGTAGTCCAGCATACAGATAGGTATTTAATTATTCTACTTGCTGTATTTCAAACTTAGAAAAACTGAAAATAATCCCCAAATGAAAAGAAAAAGAAGCTCTAACAAGACAATGAAGCCAGGAATTTTGGTAGGCTGACCCTTCCACTCTGGCCTCATTACTGAATATAAATATATAAAAAATTATGAAAGCAAAAACCAAAAGAAGTAATTCTATTGTCAAGGAATTTCAATAAATTCTAATTTATAAGAATTACCTTTTAGCTAAGGTTGTTAAACATTAAATCTTGATATTAAAATGCATATTCAGAGAGTAGTCCTCAGCTTAGGGGATATTAAATTCTTACCTGCAGGTTATATTAGCACAACAGAAAGAGCAGTATGTGCCTTGACTCCTCCATAATGTTGTACTTATCTCCTAGTATATGCATTGATGATTCACATACATATCTAGAAAATTGGTTCTGAATTCCTTCAACCAAGCTGATCTCAGACTCCCAGGGCAGAAGCTCCAGCAGGGAAGCTGTGGCTTCAGCCATGGTGTTTTCTCTTTTGTACTTTGTTCTTCCTGAAGTTTGAAGACAGCAACACCAACAGGTACATTTTATAAGACACCTGATGCTGTAAATGTGTACTGAGCATGTGTGTTATATAATGCAGAGCCTCTCACAGCACTGCAGTGGATCTGGAGTTCAGAAATCAAGCAGAAGATTTAAGCCTTCATAGGTTTGAATTGCCAAAAGAATTGCCAAAAGAAGAACTTGTGCTCAAGAAAATTTTGGAAAAAAAAAAGAAAAGGAAGCTTATGAAGTTTTGTTTCTTTCAAGATCAGATAAACAAAAAAAAGGTCAGAATTGTAGTTACAATTTTAGAGCTAACTCTGCCTTCCTCTCAATTCTGGTGTCCATGGCTTTCAACATTCTAGAAAACTGAAAGGAAAATGATAGATTTGGTCTTGTGTGTACAAAAGTCTTGTTTTGTCATCTACAATTTATAAAGAGAAGGCAGACATTGTAATATTCAAGTGTAGATAACAAATCTAGTGTTAAATTTTCCAGTATTGCAAAGAAACTGTTTTGATCAATATTTTAATTTCACTTGGGCAGGATTGGGTAGAGAGCTCAGCAGATGGTTGTCATAAACTCCATACCTCATTTTGGAAGTAGCATTCTAATCTATCCAGCTTGGCACTAACTACACAGACTAATTTTCCTGCATTTTTGTGCCAAAAGAAGTAGGGCATGGAGAATATTTTTTTCTAATTATTTTCAGATTTTTTTAACCAATATCAGACCTGCTTAGCCTGTGGTTGCTCTATCCATAAATCTCCTATGTTTTACAGTTTTATCAGAAAAACTACAGTCAGTTATCAAACAGCAGTCATCTACATGACTAATTGTTAGCATTATTGGGTAACTTAATTATAATATATTCTTGGTACTACTGTTGCCAGTGGTGAGTGAGTCTGAGTGAAATGATTGTGTCTAAATTACAAGCTTTTTGAGAAGAGAGATATTCAGAAGACATAAGCACAAAGTTGTCATTCTTAAAATTATTTAAATAAAACTTACATTTATTTTTGGTGCACTTCTGATTTTTTTTAATGGGGGAACAGTTCCTCACTATTTGTTTGTGTGAAGAGAAGGAAAATGTTATTGTCCACAGAAACTCTTCCCCACCCGTTGTCTACCTCACCCATTACCTTAGTTTATACAGTATTGTGTTGGCAGGATTGACCCTCAGCTGGGCAGGGAAGAGAGTATTCCCTGGGCTGGGATAAGGACAGGGAGACATCACTCAGCAGTTACTGTCATGGGCAAAACAGGCTTGTCTTGGGGAGGTTAGTTTAATTTATTGCCAGTCAAATCAGAGTAGGATAGTGAGAAATAAAAACCAAAATTTAAAAACACACTCATCCTTCTTGGGCTCAGCTTCACTCCAGAATTCTCCTCCTCCTCCCCACAGTGGGGAGGAGGGGGACGGGGAATGGGAGTCATGATCAGCTTTTCACCTGTTGTCTCTGCTGTTCCTTCCTCCTTAGTGGGAGGATTCCACAGTCTCTCCCCTCGGGTGTGAGGTCCCTCCAGGGGCTGCCCTATAGGGCAGTCTGAAAGCATACTGGCCCCAGGTGATGTTTCTGAAATTCCATGCCTGTCTGTTTAATTAGAACATTTTGAAGCTAATGACATGTCTTCAGAAGTACTTCTTAAGTAAGGCTAAAAATTACCTTTGACAGATATTAGAGACCTCTGAAAGAAATTAGGTAGGAACAGAAAAGGATTGAGTACCAAACAAAAGTCAGGAACTTCTTGCTTACACTGTCTTACTGTGAACAAAGGTTTTTCATGTGAGAAAAATAGCATGGATAACATTTCAGTCTTAAAGATTGATGATGAAAATAATGAATGGGATCTCAACAGAGAAATTGGAATGTCCATGTTCTAGACCTTAAAAACAAAGGTCATTGATACAATAGCACCAAAACCAGAGGAGGTGATTTCTCTGAATACCCCAACACCAAGCTCCTGTCTTCTCTTCCACATTTCATTAAAGACAGCTAGTAAGCAGCAAAGGCAAACACCCTCCTTTGCACACTGGGACACAGGCACCCAGTGGCAAGAGCTGTGTGGCAGCAGTCTCACCATCTCCCCCCAGGGGACTGAGCCCCCTCTGCTAGAAGAGGAGGGGAAAGCCAGGATAGTGTGCAGATAGATCCCATCACCAGGTGGTATGCATTAGAAACCAAACCCTTCTTCTTCCCCTCCTCCTCCTTCTCCTTTTCATTATCCCCTAAGAAAGCAGATCTGTTTGTGATATTTAAATGGCCAATTTAAATCTCTCATCACTAGACTGACCACACAGGGAATGAAGACTTTCAGGAACTGAGTTTGAAGATGCTTAGCTTGTGTTTTGGTGTTTAATAACATGTATCCTCAGCTTCTTTGGCCTCTAACTGTTGTGGCTTACTAGAGGAAGTTGATGTCTTCACAGAAGTGAGACTAATAATGCTATCAAAATTGATTTTTCTTTTCATCATTTAATGTATCATACAGTAACATAAGTGGAATCACTTGTCTAGGATATGCCATTAAAAATAAGAACCCTACTTTAAATTTGTCTCTTCAACTTAACCTTGTAACTCAGTCACTCATCTCTCTTGAATCCTTAGAAATACCTGATGTAACGAATTTGGATCCAAATGTCCCAAAACTTTTTTCCTGATTGTTTATTTTTTTAACAAAATGCTAACTCATAACTTTGTTTAAGAAGAAGACATAGAATTGTAGAAAGTAGGATGGCCATTTCTTATATGAAAAATGTTTTTTTTCATTTCTGTACTTTAATGAGATGTTAGATATGCTCTTTTTCCTACTCTTGAGAAAGAAAATTTTCTGTGTTAATCTTTGTGACTGATGTGTGAATCAGACAACAATCTCCCAGAATTCAGCAAAGTGAGATCTGGAAGAGTTTCCCTATAAAGCTTAAGTCTGGAAACACTGGTTGGCTTTAAGACCTACTAATGGGATAATAGAAACCAGGGAGTAAAAGTCCAGGAGAGCAAGCAGTGATTGCTATTTCTATTGGATCCAACTGAAACTTTATGTGCTTTTTAAACTGATATTTTAACTGATACAACTGAAAAAAGAAGAAAAAAATGAGCCCTTTATGATTATTCTCTTTAGGGCCAGGGGAAATTAATTTATAAATAATGTACTTGCCCTTTATGCTGTTACTCACATTTTTGAAAGCTTCACTGGCTGTTCTGCAATTATGCTAATGATATCTTTGACCCAAAGTTCAATGCAGAAAGTGATGCTTAAGCGATGCTTGTGGGTGGATTCCTCTGTTTCAAGCCTCTTAGTATTTACTTTTATAAGTATGCTAAAAAAAAGAAAAGAAAAGGCTGCTGTAATAATTAGTAGGAATAAAAGAATGCATTTTGCATTTGTACGTATTCTACACATGTTTAAACTTGTCTATCTTTTGCATTTTGTTTATGCTGGGGTAAACTTTTTAATGCATTTGGAAAGGATTGGATGGTTTGGATGCGAGTAGGATGGTCCCATAGGGGTTCTGTATCACTTGACAGGCAAATTTTGGCATGTTAAGGGGGTGCTAATGGTGATGCTGGTTTATCTCTTTTAGTCCTGATGTCCATATATGCTCTTCATAAGAAAAGAGCATATATACTCTTCATAAAGAAAAGCCAAATCAGCTGCCCATGAACTTTTAGGTAACTTCCCAGATGCCAAGGAACTTGTAGTCGAACGTTTTGGCTGGGTCAGAATTTCTGCTTTTGATTCACTGTATAAACTTATGGAATATATTTAACATTGATGCCACTTGCTACCTAATTAGGAAAAGTAGCATAATCATACTTAATTACTGTGCCTGTTTCATAGGGAGTTTGAGGATAAATTAGGTACAAGAGCTTGAAATAAAAAAGCTTTCTAAGTGGGTAATATGATCCACTTGTTCAGTCTGTTGACCTCAACTGATAACGAAAAAGCTTCAACTAATAAATGTATGAGAAAGATCTGTGTTAACTAATGATTTTTCTGCTATAATGGGCTTAATATATCTACTTCACAGCCTTCCCAAATTCTGAGAAAAGAATCTGTGGTAACAACTCAGAAAGTCTCATCAAAAGAGGAAAGACAGCAGGAAACATTATGCTTAATTCCTTTCTTTGTAATGACTTACAATTCTGTTGTCAGTCTTACATGAATAGTTTTCAAGGAGGACAGGGACTACTATTGACTATAGTATATTGTGTGAGATGCTAAAATAAGCAGTGCCTCTTGCCATGTTGCCTCATTTATGAATAGGCCGTAATATGTGTAAAGGTAGATTATCAAAACCTTCTGTTGCTGAAGTGCAGCAAAGATTCTTTTGTAAGAAATACTGTCCATGGACAAACGAGATCAAACAGGCACAGCAGATGACAGTGATGATGATGATGATGATGATGATGATGATGATACAAGTGACCCACTTAGGCAGGGAAAAAAGAATAATAGCTATGAAAAAAACCAGACAGATGACTATGCTAAAAATAATAGACTTATTGAAATGCTTTTAGGCCAAGGGTATAGCAACAAGTTGACTATTGGCAGGTCATTTATCCATCATCTTAAGAAAAAAAAAGCTACTCGTTAATAAAGATGAAAAGGATGTACTGGGCAGAAACAACATATCCTTATGGTGTCCAGTGTTTTCCCAGGATACAAAAATTGATTAATCTTTATAGAAGAATAAAGCAAGATTTAGGAAAAGAAGTCTTTAGAAAGATTGTTAATATTAAACTATCCTCAGGAATGCTTATTCTTTTACTTTTATTCCCCTTCACTTGTCCTTTCCTACAAGAATGATGATTCATCCATGCTGAAATAGCTGGATGCCATGTTTCTAGCTCCAAGTTCTGTGGTGGAATGGCACCATCCTCCACTGTAAGTGGTTGCAGTTGGTTGACCCTGGCTGGATGCCAAGCACCCACCAAAGTGGTGCTCTATCACTCTATCACAGCTCTATCACTGCTTTCCACAGCTGCATGGGGCAGAGAAAAATGTAACAGAGGGTTCATGAGTTGAGGTAAGGACAGGGAGAGCTCACTCACCAAACCTTATCATAGGCAAAACAGACTAGAATTAGAGCTGTTACTGAATTTATTACTGGCAAAATCAGAGCAGGATAATGAGAAGCAAAATAAGACCTTAAAACTGCTTCCTCCCACCCCTTTCCCCCCAGCAGTGCAGGGAGATTGGGAATGGGGTTATGGTGAGTTTATCACAGGTTGTTTCTGCTGCTAATCAGGGAGAGGCATCCTTCCCCTGCTCCAGTGTGAGGTCTTCCCACAGGAGACAGCCCTCCATGAGCTTCTTGCATGTGAGTCCGTCCCACAAGAGACACTTCTGCACAAACTGCTCCAATGTGGGTCACTTCTGCAGGGTGCAGTCTTTCAGGCACAGTCTGCTCCAGCATGAGCTCCTTTCTCCACAGGTTTTCAGGTCCTTGCCAGGAGCCTGCTCCAGCAGAGGCCTCCCATGGGGTCACACCCTCCTCTCAGGCATCTACCTGCTCCAGTGTGGGGCTCCTCCAAGGGCTGCAGGTGGATCTCTGCATCCCCATGGCCCTCCATGGGCTGCAGGGGCACAGCTGCCTCACCATGGGCTGCACCAGGGGCTGCAGGGGAATCTCAGCTCTGGCACCTGGAGCATCTCCTCCCCTTCCTTCTGCACTGACCTTGGAGTCTGCAGAGCTGTTCCCCTCACATGTTCTCACTCTGCTCTTCTCTGGCTACAATTACATCTTAGCAATAACTTTTTTTCCCTTCTTAAATATGTTATCACAGGGGTATTACCATCATTTCCAGTTGGCCTGGCCTTGACCAGCAGCACAACTGTCTTTGGAGCTGCCAGGGATTTGCTCTGATGGACATGGAGGAAACTTCTGGAAGCTTCTCACAGAAGCCTCCCCTGTAGTCCCCACAGTACCAAAGCTTGGCCATGCCAAACCCAATACAGTGTTGTATGTGGGACTTCAATGATCTCAGATAGTGATGCTCTTCCATGTCCACTGTCTATGCCATGAGGTAGAAAAGATGTTTAATTCTTTCCTTTAGCAAACAACGTGAAAGCTGAATGATATTTAAAATTACCAGAAGGTATAAATAGACCAGATGAAAAAGATGAGATTGAGAAAGGAATAATCTGGTGCCTGGAAAAAGAAGGGGAAATTATTCCCACACAGCTATGGCCTTGCAAAACCCATGGCCAGACTTGTTGCAGACCGACAGGTCAGACAATGGCAGTGGCAGAGAGCAGCTCCTGGGGAGGATGCAGACAGTGTAACAGGTGCTGCTGGAGTCACTGTGACACAATGACAACCTGACAAAGCCTTTGTCTCAGTAATGTGCCGCTTGGCACTGAGATGCCTGTGGAGCCTGTGTCTGCCCTAGTGTGCCTTTGCTAAAGTCAGTACTTGTTTGACAGGTCTTGATTTTGTGGTGACTGCATTTCTTATCTCTCCTTGTTTACTCACTTGTGATGTTTGGTACACCATCTGTTTCTTCCCTCTCTGCTTTTTCTTCTGTTTTTAACATCATGAGTCATGTTGAATGGAAATATATGTTTGCTTTTCATCTAATATTTTAAATAGTTTGGGGGGTTGATTAGCACAGAGTTTAAGTGCCTACCCTTTCTTTGACCTTCAGACAAATAGCCAGATTTCAGTCTTGTTTACCCTTTTGTAGACCCTAAATAACTCTGTTGGGTGTCATGCAATTACACTATATGCTGCTATAAATAGAAAGATAATTTCACCAAGCTACAGGCTTCACACCCTTGCCATCTGGGCATGGGACAGACAGATGCATGGCAGTTCAGGAAGAGCCCTGTGTCTCTTTTATGCTGCACAGAGCTCACAGCGCCAGCGCTGCTCATGGCCACAGACACCACCATGTCAGTGTGATGGCAGGGGCTGCAGGAGGCAAGCAAGCTGTCAGAGCTGGATGGCAGCTACCTCCTGCATTTTGCTACAGAGCTTTTTGTTTGACAATTCATCCATTCTTTTGGCTTTAATTCTACCATATCATGGCTCAGAATTATGGACAGAAGCTCCAGTCTTTTGTCTGCCATTGCAATCTTCTGTCATCCTTGTAGTCTGGCTTCTAGGACCAACCTGCCTCCATTTCCTACTGCAGTTGCATACTTGTTATCAATACCAGTCCCTTTAATATATTAAGTGGTGGTTTTCTGATTGAGAAGTGCAAGATATCTCTGGCCTCATTTTCTTGCAGCTTTTAGGAGAGAAACAAGAGGCTGCATTTGTGTCCTCTAAATAGTTGAAGGATCAGGACTCACACAACTTCACAAGCAACATCAGCAAGTTATTTCTTTGTTGCTCTGTGCCTCGGTCATGCCAACTCCTGTCATTGTCAGAACTGATGTGCTCTACAGAACAGGGAAAGAACAGCAAGTCTCCACAAATTTGTGCTGAGATGAGGGTTTAAAGAATAGGCTGTTTCTTAAGATGTCAGAAGTGCTGAAGGACAGAAGGTCAGTAGGCAGGTGGGGAAGCAGAAAAAATCTCTGTATGTCAGAGATCAGCAGCCATAATAACACACTTTCTCAATGGAAAATAAACTTGTAGATTACCTTGCTTTGTGACAGAAGTGGGTGAGGGAAGCACTTGAGAAGTCCTGGGAAGCATACTGGTGTTTGGGAACCTGTGCCTCTTGAAGGCCAGTGGTGCTTTCTCATCAACTGTTGCTATGAACATATAAAAGTTTCTCTGTGTGTAAGCCNTAGAATTATAGAGTCATTTTAATAAATCATTTTAACCTTCTGAAACTATTGTCAAGAGTCCTTTCTTCTGTGTGTAGACCACGACAATAATCAACCACAGCAGCTGCAGCACCCCAGCATCAGTGCTTTTGTCTCTTTTTCTCTTTTACTAACGTAAATAAGAATTGAGAGCCAGATGATAGCAGTTATAATTGACACCCTCTAGGTTTAGTGACAAGTTCAATAATAATTATAATAATTTTTCTTCGTAATCTGATGCATATAGAAAGTGATTCTTTCTAATGTTCTTAATGCTTGTCAAAACAATGACATGTCTAATCAAAAGTCTTTTTTCAGTATATTAAATTTCTCTGCAACTTTATTTAAAAATCTCTCACATAACATGTAATAAATAGAGTAATTCAAGTAAATAGATATTAAATATACAAGCAGGAATTTATTGCTGCATACAATCAATGAAGAAACTCATTAAAGTATATTGTTACTTACTATTTTCATGGTTCAAGTTATTTAACTAGCAAAAACATTTTAAACCAAAAATGAACAGAAATTTGCTTGTTTTCCATGTAATGTTTCGTTTCAGGGTTTTTTTGCTTGTATATGTACATGTCAAATTGCAGTTTGTGTTTAGGCATTCTGGTCCTTTGTGAAGGTTGGAAACTACAGCATGTATCCTGTAACACATTCATATAGGAGGAGCAGACCTGAGCACATACACTGCTTCCACGGGCTTTGTGCTAGCTGTCACAGACCCCTACCACAGGATAAATGGGAAGCAGAGATTGGAGGATAGTGTCACCAGAGATATTGCCAGGTTACTCACTAACCATTGTAAATGCATACCCACAGCTTCACACACATAGCTCCTGGATAATGTGAAAAAATCAGAGCAAACAAACTGCCAGTACAAGTGATTGCACATGTTGTTAATACAAGGAGCAGATTATGCTGGAATCCTCTCTTTCTGATTTTGATAAGTCTTCTCTATCCCTCCAGATAATCCTCACCATCTTTTTTGTCTTTCCTTTCCCCATTAAATAATCTCCAGTAGCTCCAAGCTAAATTCCTTTTCTCTGTTCATATAAGTGCAAATTTTTCCTGGCCTGAGTATGGTGAAGAGATTTTTTTCTGTCCAGGAGATAGAAATGAGAAGAAATTCAAGACTTAGAAAGGTAGCGGTTTCAGAGTTAGCCACAAACAGAACAGAATATGACTGAGTTAAAGGAAGACATAATGCTTTTTTCCTCTGGATTTTCTTAACTGGATTTCTCACAAGTGTTTTGATGTGGGTGGGAAGGAAATTCTCGAACAACACACCCTTCTTCATTGACATGCCTTTGCAGCAATCAGAGCTGCACTCACTATGAGCTCTGACTTTCCAGGGGAAAAACTAGAAATGTTACATTTGCTTTTCTAGTAAGATGTTATGACTCCAGGATTTCTTTATATGCCAGACAGTGGTTACTGGAACTGGCATAACCTCATGTGGTTACTAGAAGAATGTTTAATAACTTCTAATATGCTATTCTTCAAATTTCTGTTAAAGGCATTCAGATTGATTTTTGTTAGGAGAATTCACTGGAGTCAGATGTCATTTTCCCTGGTTTACTTTCCTCAGAATTTCTGTTAGGTAGAAAAATAAATGTAATTTGTAATGAAAACCAATCTTCAGCATTTCTGTATCACTGAACAGAAATTTCCTCTGTTCACTCTATCACTGAACAGAAATTTCTTCACAAATATTTGCACACAGTGTTGCTTGCTATAGAATACCTAAAAAGCAGCTACCTCTACTGCCATGTTTAGTAGAATGATGAATATTCCGTCAGCCTTGGAATAAAAATCAAGAAACCTGTGTTTTAGGCTGGCTGTAAACGTGTTTATGTTTGTTCAGGTGTTTAAGTAAGCATTGGAAGAGCATTGCAATACTGTAGAACATAAATGGGTTGCACCTCCATCATACTAATACCTGTTCTTGTTCTGTAGTATGTCACATGCTGTGGTAGTCTTCCTAAAGCAATTATGAAACCTTTATAGCAAACATGTTTTGTCAGCTGATTCATTTCCATGAATGCAGACATAGCCTTTTATTTCATTACAACAAACCTGTTCTGTTTGAGTAACAGAAACTGTAATTATTAAACCTTCCTGATAGTTTTCCTAACTTTGCTGAGTGGGACCCAAAGTCCAAGAATGAGAGGGATTACTTAAGCCGACTCTGATGTGATAAATGCCTTTTTATTTGCTCCAGGTTAGATCATGCATCCAAAACATTGGTGTAAATAGCTCTGCCAAGGTCACTTTATGGCCAGTGCCCGACAGAGATCACATGGAAGTGTTCAGTAGTTTGGCCTGTATTTGAATTTTTGTAATTTGGCCTTTGAAAATTTTCATGTACCTTTCCTGGCAGACTAATAGATTTAAGAGATCTGGGTGAATGAGCAATCTTGTTCTGTTAGATGGCTAGCACTGTATAGCTGACAGTTTTCTTATATAGTTATTGAATAAAGCACCAATATTTTTTTTCTGTAGTAAAGGAATGAAAAAAAAAGAAAAAAAAAGAGTGAAAAAAAACCAAAACAACAACAAAAAAACCAACAAATCCAAAAACCACCAAACCCATCACAGTTATGTACCACTAAATACAAGATAAATTGATCTATTTTAAATACGCCTATCATACAAAAAAGAACCA
Organism: Leptocoma aspasia; assembly: GCA_013399835.1. NCBI lineage: Eukaryota > Metazoa > Chordata > Aves > Passeriformes > Nectariniidae > Leptocoma > Leptocoma aspasia. Next base: position 332,835 of record VXAX01002969.1, on the reverse strand, counting down.
GGCAAACATCAAAACCAGAAGCAAAATAAAAAATAATTTGATAGATATTACATATCTGTCCTTTTGTGTGGACATTTTCTGCCCTAAGGTTTCCAATCTACTCAAGACTCTCTTGTCCAGTTTAGTTAGACTGTCTTAGATGGTCACTAAAAGACTTTGCTCTATCTACTGTTACCCTGTCTTTCTTAAAGAAAATTCCTGCACATTCAGGTACATATTGCTACCTAAGGACATATCTCAAAACCATTCCCACATTCTCATGTTTTAGGTGTATTTTATTCTGAAGACAAATACAATTTACATTTTCAGGCACAGACAGACATTGCACATCCGCATGTTACTCAGTTAAATGTTTACTTTGTTTACATGTTTACTCAGATTTTAGATACCTGCAAAACTGGAAACAATTTTTAAAGTAAATTCGTAAAAGAAGGGTCAGTCAACAAGTCCTAACTATGTTTCTTTCTTAGTTTTGATTTGCATAAATGTAAACAAATTCCAACTGTAGCACCAACTTTACATAGTACAAATAAGAATATGCATGGAATACCCATTCACTTATTGCAGGGCAGACAGTGCAAGTTAGTGTAGCTGGAAAATACTCAAAAAAACCTAATTGAGAAAATAAAGGCTAAAATTCACAAAGAAGAATATGAGCATTATGTGTAAGTGCACAACAGATGATTGAAATAACTTTTAGTTAGTGATCATCACGAAAAGTCATTATTTTCAGATTGCTTCTCTATTACAGCAATTCTGATATAATAACTGTATTTGATACAGAATAGTGATCTTTTAATGCTGTTCTTCAAATGACTAATGTCTGAATATGGGCACCATGATTGCAAAAACTCATTTAAGTTGCTAAAGTAAATATAATCTTATCAGCAAAGAGCTAAACCAAAATATTTTGTGTGGCTTTTAAAAAAGAGGCTAATCACTAAGCCATTAGAATTCTGTCTTAAAAACAGATAATTTAAAATTGATTAATATTTTTCAATTTTCCTATTTGTATTATACAAACAAGACAAATTCTCTGGAAGAGTGCATATCTATAATAACACACAAATCGTCTGGAAGTATTTTCATATATGGTTTTTTTTCTCTCTATATATGCATGACCATATATATGCATGTGTGTATGTATATGTACACATGCACAGATATATATGTTTTTATTGTTTGATGTTTTTGAGCTTTTAAATAGCACTTCATTCTCAGCCTAGAGGAATGACATGTCATATTGAATACTTTAACCAAACATAATTGCTACCAAATGTCCTCATGCAGAATTGGCATCAATCAGTGCAACAGTGTAATCATGTGTACTTAATCATAGGCAGAAAACACTAAAAGAGTGAAAGAAAATCTCTTCCTTATGCGTTTTATTATCTGAAAGCATAAGTGGACATTAAGTGACGCAGGATAATAGTACAAAACATCATTATCATGTTATTATATTCAGGCTTGAGTGACACTGAAAAAGCTGAATTTGTCTGATAAGAAATGCATATTGTTAAATTTGATGTTCTAGAATAATTACCATATTATCCATCATATAGAACTTAATCTTTTATTACTCGAAATGAAAAAAAAACCCAAAGAACCGTCTGTTATAGGATGGTTCACACAACTGAAAAACCCTCTTTTTAGTGGGATAATGAGAGAAAGAAAAATCTGTGGATGTGATCCAGATGGAAGCCATTGCAATGAAATTTTCATTTTGAAAGGCAGTGTGTTTGAGATCCATTTTCCTTTCACCCTTTAACCTTGATAAATCCTCAGCACAGCTGTATACTGTGTATAGAATGAAAGAGCATACCTGGGCAAAAAATGTGTGATATCATGAAAGCTTTATTAGACATTTCTGTGGAGCTGGACTGTGCTAGTACTCAACCACATAATTAATTTCAAATTAGGAACTAGTGAATTGGTTTGTTACTGCATCTTCTTGGTCTGTGCCAGATGAATGTGAAAAATACAAACTCTAATTTTATGTCAGACGTGGTACCTGTATAAAAATGAGAAGTACTGATAATGTTAGATGATTTATATCATACTTCCACTTCAAAAATCTATGTAATCACATCAGTGTCTTAAATGGATGAACATTTTTCCATAACTTACACATCTGGTGTATTGAGTGTTGCAGTACTCTGCTGTCTTAATGCAGGAAATTTATTATCCAACATCTGCTTTAGAAGGCAGCTTGTAATATCACTGGTGACAACTGGATTCCATAGTTTTCACTGGAGCAAATACTGTATTTTCCCCATCAGCACTCAGGGCTGAATAGCAAACAATTCAAATCATGGAGCGAAATAACCAAAGATGATGAACTCTGAAGATAGTGGTTTTGCAGATAATTAGATCATTTGCACAATGAGAAGCAAAACCATTGCCATTAGGAGACAAAAATGAATCTAATCTTTCTTGCAGGTTAGTGTGAAAATCATGTTCTAGCACTCCTCCTGTCCTAGTTATAGTAGCCTGTAGGCTCAGATCATTGGCATTATGCTAAGATAAAAGCTACTTGTTGAACTTTATACAGAAAATATTGCACATATTTCTTCTTTTCTAGTTTTAAACCCTGAAGTTTTCCTGTAAAGTAGGATTTTAGCCCTTAGTTGCTATAAAACAACTCTATTTTGCATTAATAAAACCACAAACTATTTGGCAGTACAGAGGACCAATAGACATATTTATGTATCAACTGACCTAGTAGAAATATTTACAGTTAGAATACATTTCATTTAGGAAATGACAAAACAAAATCCAAGGATTTTGTTCCCAGGAAACAAATTGCATAATCCAGTGCTGAATTTTTTTTTTATTGTTTGTTTTTAATATTAAATGCATTCATTAAGCTATGAATTCACTTAGGCTTTCTTAGATTTTGTATGCCATCAAACCAAATTGTTCATGAAGCTGCCTCAATATCATTCAGAGATGTAAAAAGGAAAAGGTAAAAATAAGTTCCCATTTAAAATCTTGCCTTTAATTACAGGCGGACCTGCTTGTCTGTGAAAATGTTTCTTTGGCTGCCAGTGGTGTATGCCAAATTTGACTTTCAAAAAATTTGTATGCTCCTAACATGACTCATCAACATTTCTGCATTTGAAATGGCCATTTGGACCAAAAATAAAAAAATCTACAAGAGGTTTTCCTTTCATTGGTGTAGTTTAGAAACACATCCTGAACTGAAGTTTGATACTTTGTTGACTTACGACTGTGTTTAGAAACAGGAAAAGGAAACATGTACCATGTTGAAAAATCCAAATGCATTTTCACAGCAATGAGCCCTAGTCACTTGCAAAATCTGTGATTGTGAATATAAGATGCATACAAGTGCAAGCACACAGTTGCATGTGGAACAAGCAGATTTACAACTCTGTGCAAAAGTCTTTTGTTTTTCTCGTCTTCTGTGGCTGCATGACCGTGTGCTTTCAAAACATGGCTGTAAATGCAGGCTGCCTTAGCAAAATACAACACAGCAATAAACCCTAGCAAGTCTTACCTAGGCATTTTCTAATGTGATGATCTGAAACTTGCATGGCAAGAAAATGTCAAACCTAAAAGAAAGAGAACTACTATGAAGATTAAATTGCATCTTAAAGGAGGTGTTATTCTGTGAATGTGAATTAATTTACATTTGTTGGAGAAAGTGATGACAGCTGAACAGACTTTTTCAAAATTACTTCAGCCCACATTTTGGGAGTGTGTAAATCAGCATAAGAAATGAGTCATTCAGCAGCAGAATTTTGTATGGATTCCTAGTATGAACCTGAAACTTGCTTTTAAGCCATCAAATAATTTATAGCATCAGACTTCCTTTCATAGAATAAGAATGTGGTTGAAGCTGGAAGGGATCTCCAGAGGTCATCTAGTTCAGCCCCCTCCAGGTACCCAAGACTGTGTCCAGACAGCTCTTGAATATCTCCAGAGATGGAGACTCCACAATATCTCTGGGCAACCTGTGCCACTGTTCAGAATCGTCACAGAAGGAAAAAAAAATTGCATTATCAGGTTGAATTTCACATGTTTAAATTTGCAGCTGTTTCCTCTTGTCCTATCAGTGAGCACTACTGAGTAGGGTTTCGCTCCCTCTTCGTCATTCCCTCCCTTCAGATATTTTTACGCATTGATGAGATCTCCCTAGGCCTTCTGCTCTGCAGGCTGAACAGCCCCAACTCTCACAGCCTCACCTCATGTGAAAGATGCCTCAGTCCCTGCATCATCTCAGTGGTTCTGTGATGGACACACTCCAGAAGCTCCGTTTCTTTCTACTTGGAAGTCTAGCACTAGGCACAGCCAGTTGTGGCCTCGCCAGTGATGAGCAGACAGGAATAATCCCCTCCCTTGACCTCCTGGCAGTGCTCTTCCTAATGCAGTCCAAGATGCCATTGGCCCAAGGGCACATTGCTGGTACCTGGTGAGCTTGTTGTTCACCAGAACCCCAAAGTCCTTTTCTGCAAAGCTTCAGGAAACTGCTTTGAGGAGACTGAGCCTCCAGCAGGTGCTGGTGCCTACATTATTCCTCCCCAGGTGTAGGACTTTGCACTTCTTGTCTAAGTTCATGAGATTCTTCTTTGCCCATTTCTCAGCACAGCAGGATCTCTCTGAATGGTGGCACAACCCTCTGGTGTATCAGCCACTCTTCCCCGTTCTGTGTCACCTGTGAACTTGCTGAGGGAGTGCTCTGTTCTATCGTCCACTCCTGAGTAGAGCTGAGCAGTGCTGGAGACCCCTGGAGCACAGCACTAGTGACTTGCCTCCTGCTGAAATTTGGGCCACTGATCACAACACCTGGGCCCACTCCTGGACCCTTGAAAATACAAGTTCACCTGCTCACATCTTTCTCAAAATTATTTTCTACTTAAAAATACTCATCAGTGCTTGATAATCTGATGTCTTAACATTGTTGTGGGGGTTTTCTTGGTGATGTGTGGAAATTCTCTTTTTCAAACTTGTGGCCCTGATGAGAAGAAAAAAAAGCGTTAGTAGGAGTTAATTAGGAAGAAACAGGTGATTTTTTCCAAAACCAGAAAACAAAATTATAATTCTACTAACTGTAAATGATGTTTGGGGAAGTAGAAAATTCTGAAATTACATGATGCCAGGAGACACAATGGGATACAGAAGACATACTCTAATTAGCCATGCTTGAGTTTTCTACCAGTCCCTGAGCTCTGATCAGATGTTTTGGTTTAAAAAAAGATACTAGGAAAAGGCAACATTTTCACATTACTATGATAACTGTATGAAACTGAGCTGATAGTGCATTGCATTGCATTCTGTAGCACAGACAGCCTTTTGCCTTGTTCTGGGTATTTTAAGTTGGTGCTGGGAAATGGCTCTAGAGAGATAAAGGTAAGATTGCTTTGCCAATAAGGCAAAACCTGGAGAACTGTGAAGTGCTTCTGGTTTGTGCAGAGCACCTGGCAGTGTTTGAAAAAATACTGGATAGATTTCTATGTTGTATCTTTAATTTCTTTATATCTAGGTTTATGCTTAAATGTTCAACAAGAACTGATATATTTACAAACATTCTCCCAGACACTCGATCTCTGCCAATCTGAAATCAACCCACCTGAAGGCTCTCAGTGAGATGAAATTTCCACTTAAAATGAAAAGACCTGGTGCACTTCTCAGACCGTTGCAGAAATGGGGCATTTGTAAGGCTGGGCTTGTATTAAGGAAGACTTGTTTGGAAGTTTCCAAGTACTGAAAAATCTATGGGCTATGCTTGGTAAGAGAGGATGACTAACTTACTGGTTAGTAATATGTATTGTGGTATTTTAGAAAGGTTCTTCTAACAGCTCTCTCAGCTCACTCTTGCTTCAAAATCCTTTTCATAAGGATATGGATCATAGTTCTTACTATACTTCAGGAGCACAGAAGACATTCAAGGGTAGCAGTTTATTACAGCAGAGTCCAGAATCTCCAGAGAAAGGGCAGAGCCACTTGAAATTAAATAAAATGAAGTTCTGCTTTTGTTTTGCTCCTCTTCTTTCCACAGAAGTATAGGATTGGGACTGGCTTGCTTTTCAGTCTTGAGATTGAAGGATCCTGGGACAAAGGACAGAGCTCGCCAAATATTTCAAAACAAAAACAAATTCACAGTCATGCAGTTAGCATGAATATGGTGATGGTGATTGTCCAGAGAGCATTTTTTAGAAATTATTGTCACATTCTTCCTTTAGCAGCATGAAGAAAATGATGCTCAAAGGAAAGAGTACAAGCAAGAAGAGGTGTCTGGTATCTGTCTTCTCATTGTTATTGTGTGTAGAAAAATAAAGCTAATTGTTTATAAGCTGGTGAACAGAGTTACAGGGGCAGACTTGAGAGCAGTTAAAATTTCCCAGTGATTTCCCTGAAATCACCAAGTTGAGTGATGAAAAACTCTGGGTTTTTAACAGCAATATCAGGTATGTTAATTCTCAGCATGCCTTAGTGAGGCTCTGGGATGATAGCAGGAAAGCCTGGACATCAAAATTTCAGGCTAAGACGTAAATCTTCAACCCAGGTTATTTATAGGAGGTTTAAGGAATCCAGGAGAATCGTGAGGTTTTACCCAAACAACTTAGCCCAAGCAGTAATGAGTGTAAATAACTGTGGGTTGTTGAGACCTGCCCAGCAGAGAGCTGGATTGGAGACTTTAATCTCATAAACCCCAGGTCTGAAAAGCTTAAGTTCAATAAAATAATCTATCTTTGCTGCTAAGTAGGATTAGTTGCAGCCACTGGAAACTGAGAATACTCAGCACCTTGAAGTCATGAGTGTTTGCCTTGGCTTGCTATGCTGAATATAAATGCATAATGAGACATTGATATCCAGTGCCTATCTAGATTAATCATTCAAACACATGGCAAACACTTTAAATTAAATTAAATTAAATACATTTTGATTTTAACTAAATACATTTCAGTTAAAACAATTGATCATTTGAATTACAAATTTAAAAAAAATTAGTTGGTTCATTCCATTTATAGCACTCTTTCCTTCAAAAAAACAACTGATGCAGTTACTGTTATTTTTTTTAGTGTCCACTCATATTTTCTATGATGAAGTGAATTATTATATTGAAAGATGAGGTATTTAGTTGTCCTAAACTTGAAACACTTATTTAAATTTAGAACATTTTTCTTGAATTGAATGGAAAACCAGAAGGAATGTCTAGCACAGATTTCCACCATGCTTCTGAAATCAGTAATACAGAACTGGCTTAATTATGGTTAAATAATAATTTGGAACTAACGGGTTCACAATCACTTGTATTGAGTTACACATAATTCCACTGTAAGTCTATATAATTTTTTGGTTGGAAAACATGCAAAGTAAGGTGACAGATATTTACATATCTTTTGATGTTAAGGTAGCTCACCACATCACAGCTGCTATTAGCACTACCTATTATTTTTAGATAAAAAATAAATGAAGTTGCATTTTTAGCTATATGACTAAAACCCCTGTATCTCCACAATTTGTCACCTGCCCCAGCTTTAAGTCACAGAAAAGCACTGAAATCAGTGGGGTCTTTTTTCATAGTCAAGAATATAGGGTTGATTTCAAACCCCAGTTGTGATTCTGCAGTGAAATCGGGTGAGACTTGAGATGACCAGACAGCAGGGTTCTGGGGGCCTGGTTTGGGTGTGTTTGTGGGGTTTGTATGAGTGAGGTAACTGTCCTGTAGCCCTGAACACAGGTGGAGTCAGTGGCACTCACACTTGGCCTCTGAACAAACATTCCACATTTGTGCTGAATGGGAAATCTGCCTGGCAAATTCAGCTTATGTGGCACTTGGTTAACAGCTGCTGGCATCCACTTTCCTTTAAGGTGGCACTGAGCTCAGCAAAGTTCTTCAGGGCACAGGAGTTGTGCTTACTCATATAACAGCTCCCCAGTCTGCCCTTGTTATTTTAAGGTTAAAAAAAAAAAAAAAAAGGTGAGACCTTAAGTTTAATTTCCCAATTACTCAACAGTATTTTTACTATTCCAATTAAGACTGTGACTTTAGGAAAGGAAATTTGTGGTCAGGATAATGTTAGCCATATTACTAATTAATAGTATTGACTTAATAACTAATCATCAATTAGTTGATGTATTGACTTAAAAACTAATCATCATGCTGTATTTTAAATACCTACACTTGCTTTCATACAGACTTAATGAACAGTTACAGAAACTTCTTGCTTTAGCTATTTAAGAAAGACTGAAGAACATAATTCTAATATAAAAGAGGGATTAACATCTGGCTTAGAAAAAGTTCTGTGAGGATTCCTTTCCTTTCACCCAGTCGTCATGTGTGCATTTTCTGCTATAAGAAAAAGAAAAAAAAAATTATCCCTGTGAATAAAAAAGAAAGTAACTTAATAATTCTCTTTTTGTAGATTTCTGATTCATAGCACAGAATTAAATTTTTAAGGCTTTTCTTTGATAAGGGTCCAAATTAGTAGTTTCAAAGACACCTAGACATTTTGATACATTTCAGTGATGCATATTCATAATAAGCAGGGAAGACAACCATATATGTTCTTGTATGCCATTATTTAAATATTATCAATATATGTATATATGATATGAATATTAGAAATATTAAAAATATAAGTATGATTAAAAATGTTAAAATGTTTGCAAGTGCAAAACTATAGAATGCAGTAAGAAGGAGCTAGGTAGGGTCACTTTTAAAATAGTTCAATATATCTATAACAGTATAATAATGTGTAATGGAAAGAAACTGAACACGTGTTTTTCAAGCCCGTTTCACCTTCTTCCCCTCTTTTCCCTTTCAGTATAATTACTGATGTATACCATGTATAATTACTGATCACATTTCTTGGAAATGATAGAAAAGTATTGAATACTATTTTTTCTTTTATTACAGGAAATGTGTTCAGGTATCAGGAAGTTGGAGTTTAATTTTCAATGCTAAGATTGTCATCATGAAACTCTTAAAAGGTTTAGAATAAATTCCATCATGTTACGTTTCAAGAAAAATAAACCATTTTTAAGAAAATAAACTGACAGACTGGAGTCAGAAATTGAGTTGAATAAGTTATATGCTAATGAATCTAGTATGTAGAAAATATGATAGTTAAGTCTGACTTCTTTTTATGGCATTTACATCTCTCAATATGCCTGTGGTTTTCCTCTTGAGAGTACAGTTTCCTTCTGTGCCCAGTGAATATCATTAGGGTTACCTGATGCAGGAATATATCATTTTCAGAGCAACACTAGAGTGAATGCAAAAGCTGGGATGAAATACAGACCCTCATATACTAAATGGAATATCTTGCTATAAATGCAGCTGTTTAGAAGATGTTTTTCTGCTTGTGGATGCTGTTTATAAATATATTTTTTTGCCTGTAAGTTTTCTGGCAGCATTCCACATGACAGCCTACATCTCTTCCTCTGCTTTACTGCCACTTCTTGGATTAATAGTTGGGCTTGACATTCAGTTGTTTCTGTTCAGATGTTTTCAGTGAGTGGGTCCTTCAGCCAGGGAACTTATTTCTCCTTGAACCTGTAGAGTTTGTATTTGATCTGAAGCTGGTCTTCTTATGCAGCCACCTGGGGAGGAATAGGGTAGACACAGCAGCCATGAGGAAATGTAAGAAGCAAAGACTTTTTGCTACCTGGTAAGAAGCAGGAATTAGATGATATTCTGCTAACAGAAAAAAAAAAGGTGATAATTCTGTTAAAATGCTTCAAAACCTCCTTCAACACATGCTACAGAGAAAAAAAATGAGACATTATAAATATCCTGATGGATAAACTTATTTAAAGGGTTTATGCAATAGCAAAATAAAATACATTCAACTTTAATGTAGAACTGATTACATTTTTATCATGCTATATATTAAATGGTTTAGCTTGAAACTCTGACAGTACTTTCACCTAGATCTGGCTGCATTAATTACTCACTCAGTTTTGTATATTTCATTCCTAATCTTTCATATACCATGTATTTTAAGGAGAGCAGAGCGACACTTGGCAATGAGTATATCTGTACTTGGTACATAGTCTAATTTTTCCTTTGTAAATTATTTTCTACCTCTTGTTACTCCTTGTTATTTCCTTAATAATCTTTCCTTTTGTCTCAAATCTCATTCTGAAAAAAACCAAACAAAACATCTTATACCTGATGCATACCTTTCTAATGAGATTATTAAATCAGCTGTTTTAAACCTATGTATTTGTTGCTAATTTTTTGAGCTTGCTGTTTGCTTTGGTTTTTCACTGTCATGATTTCAGCTTTTCTTGTTTGATTTGTTTCTTTTCCTTTCACTATTTTTTAATTTTTTATATATTTCTATTCTTTCTCACATGAAGTTAGGCATAAACTTCAGAAAGCTAAATGTATATTATTTTAATATTTTTAGTTCCTGTGACAGTTCAGACAGTGACCCTGGGATTCAATAGCAGCATTCTTTTACTCTCTTTTCCTCATGCTTATTGAATTTAGTGTGGAGAGGGGGACTCCTCACATAGTTGCTTGTTCTTCTGTGATTGTCCTCTGTACCATTACACTGGCTATCCATAAATCTATCAGCAGTGAAACTAATTTAGATTATAGCAGCTCAAACCAAGCAGATTGAAAATATCTTTGATTCCAGCTGTGAAAATTGCTGTTGTATTTTTATGATGCTATTACAGGTCATCCTCCCAGCATGTATCTTTTTTTTTCCTTACTATGCAAAAAAGTCTTGGCATTGGATGGGATGTGCTATGCTGTTTACTTTGGGTTAGTCAGATTGCTGTCTAGGAGGAGTGCATGAGAAATAGAGATACTGTGTTTTCTCTCTCAACCTCTGGCTAGGGAAAATGCCGAGGCACTGCTGCTGCCTTCCAAAGCCAAGCCCTCATGGCAGCCTGAGGTTCCTAGAAGGAGTTTCTGTCTCCATCCTTTCTTTTGCTGTCAGTCCAGCTTTGCCACCAGTTTGTTCTCTGCCAAGCAGCTGTGCCAGGCAGTGATGGCTCTGTGCACAGTGCAGTGCCATCAGGAGTGGAGACAATGCTGCTCCAGTCATCAGTGGCCTGGGTGCTTTGTTTAATCTAAGCCTGCAAAAAAACTTCATAGATGCAGACTATGGCTAAATTGGCTGATCAAAGAGATATTCAGGGTTCCTAAAAGGTCCTGCATGCAGCAGAATCTAGAATTCAGCAGAACCTGAGTTAGTCCAGAGCAATCAGTTTTCTAGAAAAGTGGAGGACCAAACACACAGGCCATGCTACCATTCCCACAGCTCCTCTGTTAAGAGAGTGCTGACTATAAATGAATCACCCTTCTGCCAGCTTCTGCTCCCAGGATGTTACAGCTGGGTCTGTGGTGAGTGAAATTTAAAATATTCTTTATCTCCTGACTTACGGTTATTAATAGATTTCAGTATATGCTAGCAGAATTACAAAGAAATTTCTGCTTTGCATCTGTAAAATAGTGCTTAGTGCTTGCCAAGACAGTCCTTATTCCAAGGACAGCTCATGTTATTGTAATCCTGTATTGCAATAAGTAAAAAACACCACTAAAATTGATTTTAAAACTAGTTCCTTGTCATGTATCAAATTCAGTTCCAATGTATTTTATGCTATCAACCTGTACAGATTATCACCTAATGGGATTTTTCAAAGTTTTGAAATTATTCAGAAGCTGTAAAAGAAAGGGCACTCCGCAGACATGTAGTAAGATACTTTCTTGCCCAGACTTCATTCTTGGTTGCCCTTTCTAGTCTCCTCAGGTCAAGCAGCATGTTTTGTTTACTGTGCCACACGGGGCTGAGGGAGCATGGCTGTAGCCAGGCTGGATGAGACAGGCACCCTGAACAAGAGTAAACACGTCTGAATTTTGCTGGCTGCTGTTGCCATCCCTGTTATCCTTGACTAGGGATCTGCAAACCTACAGCAGTGGGTTAGCAGGAGTCAATCTGGGTCTCACCCGGCATAGCTGGGATACAAAAAGTTGCATGTGTACTATGTATAGCTTGTTACTTGTGTTGGCTTCAATGTAAATTATAGCAGACAGTTACTCCAGCCTTAAGAGCAGGTAATGATCTCATTAGCAGCAGAGCTTTGTCTTACTCCTCTCCCTGCCTCCTTTGAAGCAACTGGGTTTTCCTGGAGGAAGACCTGCCATATCACATCCCTTCCTTCCCAGAAGCCAGTGTAAACATCCAGCAGGAATCCATAACAATTCCTTTAGCATTAGGTGGCTACACCACCCTTCCTGTAGCCTGCTGTATGCCCTCTGTTCTTATTACCAGTTCCCTTATAAGTCTCTTTCAAGCGACAGCTGTAAATAAGCACAAGTCTCTGGCAGCCAGAGCTCACTTGGAATTAAATTCAGGGATAGGGAGCTGTCAGCTAACAGACTTCTGTGGCAGCACAGTTGTCATTTGAATGAATTTCAGACCACAGTATCCATTTGTGTGGGGCCTGTGAGCAAGAGGGGTGGAACAAATTGGGGTAAATGGCTGAAATTTAATGTAGGCTTCTGCAAGTTTTTCAAAAGCCATGCACTCATCTTCAGTGTGATTATTTTGTGTGGTTAACAGCATTTCCATGTAAACTGCAATAATCTTCTCTTGAAAGGTCTCTTTAGTATGAAAAACAAAATTTAAATTGCTTATACAATTAGCTGAGACTTATTTTGCTCTGTTCTGTCAAAGACTAAAATATCTGGGTCAAAGTTTCTTAGCACTTTGCTTATGTACAATTTCCACCCTGGGATTGGCAGCTTCTCTTCAGATGCTGAGGAGCAAACACCCCCCTCCCTTCCACACTGCTTGTAGAGAGCAGTGCCCCATGCTGATGATGCCAGGCAGATTTAATTGTGCATGCTCAAAGAGAAAAATGACATCCATGCTTGGGTGAGTGCTCTCTGTGGCAAGCTGACAAATCCCCCAGCTGTCAACTAACCTCGAAGGCAAGTGTACGTGTCTCTAGCTTATGTCTGCTTGCTTTCTGCCCATAGGCATTTAGAAGCTGAAACTCATATTGGCTGCAACACATTCAAAGTGCTACTGAAAGAAATGCATGGTCTGTTTTATGTGTTTCAGTCTCTAAGGGTGATCCACACAATTAAGGTTTATTTTTCAGGCAGACTGTAAGCAGGTAAAGACAGCACCGTTTTGCATATGGGGCAAGTGAAAGTGCATAACGTTTATGGCTATGGATCTGGCTAAGTTGCTGATTGCTTAGAGAAAGTAATTTCTTCCTTGGGATGAGATGGATTATATTTATATTTTTATGTATTTATTGGGGTCTGCCAGAGAGCTACATGCATACAAAATGGCCTTACTTGAGTGCCAATGTATATGGGCAAATGCAAAGAGGCATGTGTTGCTAATGCAGTACTGGAGTAATTTTGGCAGCAGCTTTGTTACTTGTGGTGCACTGCAGGCTGTCCATCTAAACCCATCATTACCTGGCACCTATGCTCTGGTGTGATAACCAGAACAATCTGTGAACAGGCAAAGAGCCATCCTAACAGATGGCTTTGACTGTAGGTAACCAGGAAACCATGCATATACATTCAACATGGATTCAGAGAGTGTGGGTGTTATCTGGGAACATCAAAATAGCTGTGGGGTTTGAGCTTCTCCATATACTGTTGAGAACATATGCCATACCCATCAGACACCCAGGGAGGGTGGGCTAGAGCCAGTTCCCACAGTTCTGATTAACTTTGTAGGGATTGCTTGGTTGGGCATGGGCTCAGCTACAGATGAATCCCATGTTTTGCAATGGACTTCAAATTAGTATTAGAAAGATAAAGCATGAAGCTTAAGGATGCAGTTCATAGAATCATAGAATGGCTTGGGTTGGAAGGTACCTTAAAGATCACCTAGTTCCAACCACCTCCCACTGGACCAGGCTGTTCAGGGCCCCATCCGACCTGGCCTTGAACACTGCCGGGGATGGGTCATCCACAACATCTCTGGGCAACCTGTCCCATTGCCTCACCACCATGACAGTAAAGAATTTTTTCCTAATATCTAATCTAAACCTACTCTTTCAGCTTGAAAGTAGTCCTATGACTTTGTGCCCTTTTAAGAAGTCTCTCCATCTTTCTCATATGCTCCCCTCAGGTACTGGAATGACACAATTAGATCACTCCAAAGCCTTCTTTTTACCAGGCTGAGCAATCACAGCTCCTGGCATTTCCTTACAGCAGAGGTGTTCCAGCCCTCTGTCATCTTGGTGTCTGTCCTCTGGGCTCACTCCAACAGATCCTTGCTTTTGCTGTGCAGAACCCAGAGCTGGATGCAGCATTGCAGGTGGGGTATCACAAGAGCCGAGCAGAGAGCAGAATCCCCTCCCTCACCCTGCTGACCACGCTGCTTTTGGTGCAGCCAGGATACATTTGGCTTTCTGGGCTGCAAGTTGACATTGCCAGGCCAGCCTCTCATCCACCAGCACCCCCAGGTCCTTCCCATCAGGGCTGCTCTCAATCTGTTCATTTCTCCATCGTGGATTGATACCAAGGGTTGCCCTGACCCAGGTGCAGCAATTAATTTACATGGCCACCTCAGGCACTGTCTCGCCTAAATCTTAGGTTATGGAGAGGGCTATCCAACCTACCTGGCACAATTGTTCTGAGTTTCCTAACTACCACTGATAAATGCTATTAATATGTGCAGGAAGAAGTTCAATATGTTTATATTTGATTGCACTGGAGTCTTAGAACAGGATTTTAAAATATAAAAAAGTAACAAGAAATGCCAAATATCTCTTGTCAACTCAGGATTTAGTTTGTCAAGTACTTCAACTCCTGAGCAGCCAGTACTATTCTTTTTTGTAACAGCCTGATATTAAAGCACTCAACTAAAAAGTGGAAATTCCAGGGTTCTTGGCCTCTTCAGTGTACTGAACTGCAGATCCTGACCCCATGAGTCCAGATAAGTGGTTCTCACTATGCTCCGAAGCTGAAGCATAGCACAGTTTACCATTGTAAGGCCACAGAGAACACAAAGAAGCGGGGACTCCAGGAACTCCTCATCACCAGTTATTTTCACAGTGTTTTTTAGAGCTTCCCCATATACAGAAGGGAGCATCATATACGGAAGGGAGCATGTGGACAATGTCTCTTTTAGTGTCCAAAATTAGAATGTATCTAAAACCAAACAAAACAAAAGGGCTATATTCCCATCACCGAGCTCCACCTAAAATTCACTGTGTCTTCTGTGTCCCATTTTCTGACTGAGTTTTCTGAAGCATGTACTCAATGGAAATTTTAGCCTAATTGGAATTTAAGCTGCCTGAAAATAGCCCCAAGGCAGCACCAGCAGAATTTAGGGGAGATTGTCTAGCTTCAGTGAATCTGTGCAAATACACAGAGCCCTGGAATTCTTTTGCTGATGTGAGAAGCTGGGCAGGATGCATAAATGCTGCAGGAGTCCAAATCCATCTCCTGTTCCCTTTCTGCTGCCTGAGCACAGGAAGAGAGTGTGGTAGGACGGGCAAATATGTGTCTGGAAATGTGGTGCTCTGTGCTGGCAGCACAGAGCTTCAGAGGATATTACATGCTTGGGAGTGAAAGAGTGTGCCTTATTCATGCTTCAAAATTGTCAGTGTGAAATATTGTGATTATCATTTTAGATTTGACATGTATAACTCTGCATTCTTAAGGTAGTTTGAATGTAACCTAAATTACTCTTCCCCTAACTATCTGGTAAGAATGAAATTCAGCTGTCACAGATAAGAGTAATGATATTTATTAATAGAATTATAATAGAACTTAAATGGGCAGAGTACAGCAGGACAGGAGATCACAGTCCTTAAGGGATTGATTTATCCTTGACTTCTATGAGCTTTTGTTATGCTAATCATAGATACATATTCCCCAAATCCTTTTGGTCTTTCTATGCCTTACCCTTTGATTTCTTTATTAACTCTCTTCCCTTGTCACTACATGTTCTTGTTAATTCAGATCAGGTTTTGCAACTTGCTTTTTTTTTACCAAAATGGTTTACTGAGTTCTCTAGCAGCTTATGTGCTTTCCTTTCTTTGCTGCACCTCCTGGCAGTGCTTCCAGAGGGGCCTGTGAGTGAGCTGCCACCAGCCAGACTCTGATTTCCTGTGGAAAACTTGCACATGGGTTTCCTCCGTTCCTACAGCATTCAAGGCAACCAACCTAATTAATCACTCCAAACCTTCATTAATAAACATAATTGTGGTAATTTGGGATAAACATGTTGATGTTTTCTGGACTACTGAATGTTTTATCTAAACATGTAATTTGTTTTTTTAGGCATTTACATAAACAGGGCAATTTATGGTGGCCCTGGGTGCTATGACTTTGCTGATGTTGAAAATCCTTCACATTTCTAAAGTCAAGATGTATGTTTAGGTGAATAGTGGTGGGCATGATGGTTAGCTCACAGTTAGGAAACACTGACCAGCATGATACAAGTTGATTGCAGCCTCCATATCAACAGTAAATCAGCTGTTATAAAGCTGTTTATACGTAGTAATGTCTTTAGGGATATAATCAAGAGCAAAATATATAGGTTAATGTAGATTATCAGCTGTAAGAATAGGTATAAGACTATTAGAAAGCTATAAAAAAAGCTGTGAAGTACAGGACATTTTTCATGAGCTTATTTTAACATAAAAACGAGGTTGTTTTTTGGGTTTTTTTCCTGAAACAAAATAGACTACTGTAGTATGTAGCTACTTCCTTGTACTTCGTTCAGTATAGGTATGTCTTGAAACATCATGTACTCTTTCTTGGGACTAGATACATACGAAACATCAGCAGCATAATTTTGCTCATGTGCTGGGCTCTGAACTCAGATGCAGTTAAATATTCATCTGGATAGATACCCTGACTCCAGCTATACTTGTAGCAGCTATGAAAGATTAATTCAGTGTTATGTTTCTGTTTAATGGAAGAGGCAAAAGGAGCATTTCTGCTGGAAATTTCAGGTTTCAGGTTTAGAAATTATGATCCTTACTATGCTTTTTAAGGAGCCTATAAGGTAAATTATCTATATAGAGTTATATTTTTAATAAAATCATGCTCTTTCAAGAGACCTGTCCCAGCATCTTCCTTTGGGAGTACTTTGCTGTCTTTACCATGTCATTTCAAAATACACTGTTTCTTAACTGAATGAGCAGCAAATAACCTGCACGCTAAAACTAAGGGCATAGCATAACAGAATGATGAAGTTTTGCAGATCTTGTTGTATATTATAAATTTGATTTGTATTTTCTGTTCTGTCGATACTAAGATTTTAAATTATATTTTTACTTGAGGGAGTAATAGTTTCTTTGAGGCAATTTCTAGTAGAATTCATTTATACAGCAATATTCCAAAAGAGACCAACAAGGATTAAAGCAGCAACTCAGAAATTCCAATTTCTGTCCCTTGCATGTCCATTTTTTTCTGTTTTTTTTCCTCCCATATTTTCCTCTTACAAAATGTACCTACATTATTAATGAAGTTCGGTCAGCACCAGTGTGAAATCTGGAGTGTAAACTCAATCAGCAAGTTTGAAGTCCTAATCCTTGTAAAGCCAGTGTGAATAACAGATGATATTAAGAGGGAACAGTAGATGGTACCTGTTCCAACAATTTCTGTAAATGTGATCTCACTGATTCTGTGGTTTTCCCTCTGTATTTTACAGAGCACATTGATTTAGAAGATGCCTTTGGCTTATAACTATTAGTGTTAGAAGGATAGGAAACTGTGCAAAAAGATTTGGGGATGGTATGAAATGAAAGCCATTATCTATTTTATTATCAAATTAGGGATTTACTAATAAAATAGATAATTTTATTTTTAATTATGGTTGTGCTGCAATTTTCACACACTATCTTGTATAAACAGGGTTCTTTTCTGAATTTCATTAATAGATTTTTCTCCAGCTACACTCTCTAGAAATTTAGAAAGGAAATCATGACCAGGCCTATACCCTTAGAACACAGCAGGATCAGGATCATATCTTTAAACAGATTTCCAGGACCACTTTAGGTGGGAGAAGGAATGACCAAGACCTCAGTTCCAGCTCACCCTTCGCTTGGTCTTCACCTTGGCTGAAAGAGGTGTCATTTGTAATGCGTTTTCAGCTCCTAACGTGACAGTCAATGGCAGCTGCCTGTAGATAAATAGGACAGAAGAGCTGAAATTCAATAATCTTTCTGTTTTGAAACAGTAATTAGCTGTCACACAGCTGTGCTGCCAGTGAGCTGGCTGCTGCAGTGGACTTTTAGTACAGTGATCAGCCTGTAAAAAGCTGGATAAAATGGAAGGAAGCTAAAAAAAACGGAATTTCCGACAAAGGAATTTGGACAAACATAAAGTAAGTAATTATTATGTATTAGAGTGGATGAGACACTCTACAGACAGAAAAGAGCAGCTTCAGGTTTGCAAGCATTGGTCCTCAGGGGGGACTTCAATGTCCACAAGATTTGTTGGAGGGACAACACAGCAGGGCAAGTGCACTCCTGGAATACATTGAGGATAACTTCCTTCTCCAGGTGCTAGAGAAGCCCTTGGAGAGACACTCTATGCTGTACTTTTCTCACCAGCAGGAAGGGGCTGGTGGGGAAGATGGAGCTCAGGGCTAGCTTGGGCTGCAGTGACCATGAAATGATGGAGTTAAGAGCCTTAGGGCAGGGAGCAGAGTGCACAGCAAGGTCTGGCCTGGACTTGAGGAGAGCAGACTTTGGTCTCTTCAAGGAACTGCTCGGTGGAGTGCAGTAAGATAGAGCCCTGGAAGGAAGAGGGGCCCGATAGATATAGTTAATATTCAAGGATCACCTCTCCCAGTCATGCATTCCAATGAAGAGGAAGTCAACACGGTGCCCATGTCAGGGGGCTTGGAATTAGATCTTTAAAGTCCCTTCCAACCCAAACCATTTTATGTGTCTGTGATTCTATTTTGGATCAGTAAGAAAAGGAAGTTCATCTGCTGTTCTGATTACTGAGCCAACAGAAATTGCAGTGCTGAAGTCGATACCCTGTTGACTTGGAATGGGCCTATTTTATTTCATTTAATAATTTTTTTATAGTAAACATAGCTTTGTTACTTGACTTCTAAAGGGAGAGCTCCTTTCAGGATATACAAAATAAGTGAAGACTATATTCAGTGATGCTAATTGGTATTGAATTAAATCATCCAGTCATGCTAATGTGCAATATAAGGTAGAATTTGTGTTTTAAGTGCATAAAGGTAGCCAGGGAAGTTTGCCAAAAATAAAAAAGTATTTATAAAACACTTCTTTTTTTGTCTAATTACAAGTTGCTTGAAATTAGTACCTTTTGTATGTGGAAGTCCATCTGCGTTTTGCATACAGAAACATTTTTCTGTGTTTATGCTTTCTGTGCCTTTTGTGGGTTTTTTTGCATGTTCATGCTCTTTATGACTACCTTCACTACCCATACATATACATTTTTCTGTCCATATATTATAGGTAGTTGTCCACTCCCTTTTGTATAATTTTTCAGCATACCAGTGATAATGCAGAAAAATCCACTGAAATACCATCCACGGAATTTCTGGTTTGGGTGGTTTGCCAGCTCAGCCAAAGTACAAAGTTTCAGAAAGTTTCACCTTTTGCATTTCAGGATTATAATGATGAAATTCGCCAGGAGCAGCTGAGAGAACTTTCGTATTTGAACGGTTCTGAGGATTCATCACGTGGACGGGGCATTCGAGGAAGAGGGATCCGTGTGCCACCTGCAGCTCCTTCAAGGTGTGGTAACCTGAACTATTATATTAATAGCTTTAAAGTGTAAGCAAGAGTAAAAACCTCCATAGTTAAAAAAAAAAAAACAAACAAAACAAAACAAACAAAAAAAACCAGAGAGTTACATATGTATCCTGGTCAGTAAAGGAAAATATTTGTCTTCTGATAACCTGTGTCATCTATATTGTTCCAGATTTTTTGATTTGCAGTTCACAAGCCACAGTGGGTGACAACAAATGAAAGCAGATTATCAAGACAGGAAAAGGATATTTCTGAGAAAGAGTACTTTTATGCTAGTGCTAAGGTAGTATGGTCAGTAGCATAAAATGTTTGGTCAAAATAATAGTGTAGTCAGAGAAGGCCTCATTGTCTAGGTGGAACTTTATTTGCCAAATAATTACTTTTTATACATATTACAGCTATACTGTGTGTATATACAAATATACCTATATATATACACTGTATTAGATGTTATTTGTTGGTGGGTTATCAGTTTTAAGTGAATTTGATTGGTGTAATCTAAAAACATTGGGGTGTGAATGTGCCCAAGTATTTTTTCATATCTAAATAACATATATCTCTGCTTGTTGCTAAGGCCAGTGATAATCTTAGAACATTGTCTCAGACTTGTTTTTCACTGTGAATGCTTAAGAACTTCATTGCCTCAAGCATCTGAGTTACCTAGCTACTTCTAGTCTTCTCTCCATAGAGGTCATTTCAAGAGGAGTCCTAAAAAATGGACTCTTATTTTGGAGGAAATAGGATATGGGTCTACCTTACGTTATGCTGACAAAGGAGTTCTTCAGTAATTGAATGGGCTCATCTTTCCTGTGACCTCTGAGGTTTTTTTCCTTGAAGGTGTCTATCATGTTTACCATCAGTTTTTCCTACATTAAATTGGTGGTGTGGTGCACTTACTCAGAATTTTTTTGCACTTGGCACTCATGGCCATCTTCTGCTCAAAGAGTCTCTGGGCTCAGTCTTCCTTATATCCAAAATCTCTGAAGAGCTTGACTTAATAATGATGTTCAGAATATCACTGCAACAAACTAGCAGCTTTTAAATTTGGTTCAAAGTATAATTGGTAGAGTTCTGGCCCCTAATTCCTGCAAAATGCCCAAATGATTGAATCAGTTGCACTGATTTTATGATCTTGGATGCTGTCCCTATTTTCCAGTCAAAAATCCCAGGAGGATATTAAAAAAAGCTGTTAAAGCAGGTCCAGAGGAGGAGGGCCACAAAAATGGTCAGAGGTCTGGAGCACCTCTCCTTACAAAGTCACGCTGAGAGAGCTGGGCTGTTCAGCCTGGAGATGAGAAGGCCCTGAGGATACCTCATTGCAGCCATTCCATATATAAAGAGGGCTTATAAGAAAGAGAGAGACTTTTTACCAGTCTTAAACGAAAAGAGGTTGGACTTAGGGAAGAAACACTGGAAAAAGTTGTGGATGCCCCATCACTGGAAGTGTTCAAGGTCAAGTTGGACAGATTTTTAACAATTTGATCTAGTGAAAGATGTCCCTGCCCAAGGCATGGGGTTTTGACTAGAGGACCTCTGAAAGTCCCTTCCAACACAAACTATTCACTGATTCTGCAAGTCTAAAATCAGGTACTGAAACTTGTAGTAAAGTAATGAACATCACAAGCTAATGCAATGGGTTTGGTTGTCTCAGCAGGGAATAAGCCACAGTTCCTACAGCAACAGGAGACCTGAGTTCCGTTCACAACTGTGGATCTGGGTGTCATGCATGGTTGTTATACCTGGCATTCACAGTCTTCCAAAAAGACAGCACACCCAGGAGCATACTGCTCTGAAACAAAACTCACAGACTGCTATCCTGATTTATCCCCCTTCTATTTCATCATATGGTATAGATACAAGTCTTTTTAAACAGTAACAGCTTCTCCTGGCTTACTAATTTGTACAGCAAGGGAGATATAGCATAAATAGCCAGGATGATGCTAAACCTCTTTCCATACTTGTCTATATGCTCTAGTCTCTCTGTGCAGTGGGGGGAAGTAGAATCCCACGCTACCAATCCTTTGTGCTGAACTATATTAGACAGGAAGAAAAGTTGTTCCTCTACTTTTATATTCTTCTTCTACTTTGCCTTGCAAGTTTCTGCTGTCCTGCAATATCTTCTACCAATCCATTTCTCCCACCCCCTAATAAATATGAAAATGAGAGTGATGACTGCTCTTGTAAAATAATTTGAGAGCAACAGAAGAGGTTCCTCATTTTCTTCATCTTCTAGAGTTGCTTTGGAGTAATTCTGCAACCCTGTGAAGTACAATGATTCAGAATTTTCTTAGTACAAGCAACAAGAGGATCAGGTGCAAAAGGCACTGGATAGTTTAAAAATAATGACTTTTCATAATATGAGTTCTGCCTGAAATATTGCCTAAAAGGGCTTGACATTGTAGCTGCCAAAACCCCAGAGTTCTATGATGCTTTAAATAGTAGTAAAAATGTGAGAGCCTTTAAAGTGGGGCAGCATGTGCATGTCTTCCTCATTGTACACGCCAGAGTGATCATTCCTTTTTGCTCCCTGCAGGGGACGTGGGGGTGCCATTCCTCCCCCGCTGCCTGGACGAGGTGCCCAAGCACCCCGAGGAGCGCCGGTGACGCGCGGAGCGCTCCCTGTCCCACCGGTGGCCAGGGGCGTCCCCACCCCTCGAGCCCGGGGCGCCCCGTCCGTGCCGGGCTACAGACCGCCCCCGCCGCCCGCACACGAGGCCTATGAAGACTATGTAAGTAAATGCCTTCATCCACAACGTGTGGGCCAAGCTCTGGGATGGACGTCAAGTCCTTCCAAAATGGAATAGTGTGGGCTGAAAGCTCCTCTGTCTCTAACGCTTTTCCCCTGCAGGTGAACGATAGCCTGGGTGATGCAATGTGTCTGCAGGCCTGTGCTGGGTGATGTGGGTTTGTAGATTTGCTCACAGCTTGGTTTTGGATATGAGAGATCATGCTGGATAGTTCTTGGGGTGTCACAAAAGAGCGATACAGATATTCTAAAATTTGTATTGTATGCTTAAAGGCAATTTTTACTGTAACCAAGTTCCTCAGAATAACAGCTTATATCCTTTGTGAGAAAACGAGGAGGGGGAGTGATGCATGTTGTTGTTCCAAATCCTTTTTATTACATATTTGTATTCAACACTGCGTTACAGATACATAACAAATAGAAATTCAGGTAGTTTTCATGAAAGCTGATACAATGATTCATCTTTAGCCAGGAGCAGTACTAACTGACTGTCACCTTTTCTTATGAGGTGTTAAAAATAATTGTGCTGTACACATCAAAGCTTTCAAGTCATCCTCATTAATGTTTCCTCCTGGAACTATCACCATAACAACAGATACCCAAATAGAGAAGCAAGCGCTATCAAATATGATGTCTGAATTTTTCCAGCTATGGCAAGTCCAAGAGTAAGATGAACATATGATCCATTCCCTAATCCTACCACCAGGGAAAGATGCAGTTTTATTCAATTAATAGTCTTCCTAGAACAGAAGAAAGGAAAATGACACAGAAATTATCCTCAGTTGTTAAAGCTTCACTCAACCATGTGTATTTGTAGTGTAGTGACTACATCATGGCCACTTCAAATCAGGGATGCACATTCTTTTCATTCAAAGAACCACAACTAAGCAACAGCAGCAAAAAAGGACAGGGAAAAAAGTCACTCCTGTATTATTTACCTCAACACAGTTTCCATTAGTGAATGAGCTAAAAGTCCTGCTGAGAATTGGAATTTCATAAGGATACACTTCCTTGACAGACAGTGTATTACTGTCTATTAGTATCAAAATGTATGAGACCCTATTTTCTGTGCAGTTACAGAACCCTTGTAATGTAAGATTAGTGTTATAGTTGAAGTAATTACTTTTTTCATTTACAGTACTAGTAAATGTCCTAGAGTATTAAGCATCTTCTAGGGAGCACTTCTTGCACTTTTTCTGGATGGTAAATTATGGAAAGCAAAATGAGAGAGAAATTGAGGCAGCTGGATTATCAAGGTTAAGAAGGCATTCAGCCAGTTCCCCATATTTTTGAAATGCTCACACTCTCAGGAGCACAAAACATATATGCAATTAAAATAGTCAGTTTAATTTGTGATACATTAGTCCAATAGAAACAAACATATGTGTTTGTGGTTTTTTTCCCCTTCTTAGATAGCAGCAAAAAAACGTGCTGCCTTGTAGGTCAAAATTCACATGTTTTGGAGATCTTCCATCTCCTGTGTCCTTTCAACATCTATATTCCACAGCCAGAAATATATGAGATTGCTATCATGCACCAGTTTGCAATGAAAATTTCTTGTTATTTTATAGAAGTTTGTAAGTTCAATCTAAATAATTTTGGTATCTTATGGGCTGAGATAATAACTAGAACTCTGATGCTATGCTGATAGAAGGAAAAGTTCACTGTCACATATCTGCATATAATATTGCAAATGATGTTCTAGGGAAAATATTTTTATTTTTGTGGAAATTAATCATCACAGTTTTTCTTCCCAAATAAACCGTACAATAAGTCAGAGACCTGGCTGGACACTAAAAGCAAGTGAATCTATTTGTGGACCTGCAGCAAATG
This sequence comes from Leptocoma aspasia, assembly GCA_013399835.1. Classification (NCBI taxonomy): domain Eukaryota; kingdom Metazoa; phylum Chordata; class Aves; order Passeriformes; family Nectariniidae; genus Leptocoma; species Leptocoma aspasia. The sequence goes on along the minus strand of VXAX01002969.1, from coordinate 308,546 downwards.
TCATGTGTAATTGTTGTTCTTTCCCCCTTAATCCTACAAATGAAAAACTAATTTATAATGAATAATTTATCTAATTTACTTTTTTTTTCCTGCTTCTAAGCAACTCAAAAGTGTATTAGAATTTCCTTATGAGTTTATATTTTTCATTTTTGATAACACTATTTCACACCATTTTTTTCCTACTATTTGCTAGCAGGTTTGATTAGTGGCACAAATGAATGCACTGTCATTGATTGTGAGTATCCATATTCTGTATTTTTGTTTGCTCTAATGAAATATAGTCGTTTGAATGCTGATCTGAAAGCGAATTCAAGAAATAGAATCTAATGGCTACAGCAGATTTTTTTTAAATGTTTAGACAGCATTTCCTGAAAAAAAAATCTTTAGCCATTTGCTGAGCACTACCAATCAGAGATTGTATTGACTGTTTGACCTTGAAACATCTAACGGTTCAAATCGGTTTGGATAAGCATTTAAAAGTTTGGATTATCCACTAGATAAATATTTTGAGGTTTCCTGGTGGCCTTTCTGAGAATTCATAAAAGCAGATGTCTGAAGGTTTCTCAAGAAAGGTGAAGTCCTGTCATTGTGGTGGATATATTCACGTGCAAGATTTTAAATGTCAGGCCTAGCCAGAGGGAAAAACATTCGGAACAACTTTCAGAAAAGAGGGCTGGAGCAGAAAGGAGGAGTGACTCACCTCATGCCTTTTTCTTTACTTGCCTTTGACACTTGCTTTATATTGAGTGCAGCCTAGGTAGTATCTTAGAGGAACGTCGTACCCACAAGAAGAGGAGGTGCTGACATTAGAAAATACATGCAAAGGGAAAGTAGTTACCATGTGAACCTTCTTCGCTTTAAAGGCAGTTCACTGGGTGTGAGTCTGGATGGGGAGTGTAACTGGCAGCTGCCATGCAGCTTCTGGGATCAAGAGGGCTGGCCCAGGGTTTGTGACCTGGTGGTGTGTTCTGACTGCAGCCAATGACTAAGCTGCATGCAGGTGCTCACTTCCCTGGTGAGGTCAGGGAGAGATCAAGAACTGCAAAAGTGAGAAAACTCTTGGGTTGAGACAGGATAGTTGTAGTGGGTTGGTGCTGGCTGGATGCCAGGCACCCACAAAAGCGTCTCTATCACTCCCCTTCCCAGCTGGACAGGGAGACAAAATATAATGAAAGGCTTGTGAGTTGAGATAAAATCTGGGAGAGAAATAACTCACCAAATACTATCTAGGGCAAAACAGACTCAGTTTGGGGATGTTAACTGAATTTATTCCAAACAAAATCAGAGCAGGATAATGAGAAGCAAAATAAGACCTTAAAAACACCTCCCCTCCCACCCCTCATCTCCTTCCCAGCTCTGCCCCCTCCCCAGGCACAGGAGACAGGGAATGGGGGTTACAGTCGGTTCATCACAGGTTGTTTCTGCTGCTGCTCAGGGAAAGGAGTTCTACACCGGCTCAAACATGGGCTCTCTCCACAGGTCTGCAGATTCCTGCCAGGAACCTGCTCCAGCACAGGCCTCCCATGGGGTCACAGCCTTCTCTCAGGCATCCACCTGCTCCAGTGTGGGGCTCCTCCAAGGGCTGCAGGTGGATCTCTGCATCCCCTGGCCCTCCATGGGCTGTAGGGGCACAGCTGCCTCACCATGGGCTGCACCAGGGGCTGCAGGGGAATCTCAGCTCTCAGACGTGGAGCATCTCTTCCCCCTCCCTCTGCACTGACCTTGGAGTCTGCAGAGCTGTTCCTCCCACATATTCTCAGCCTGCTCTTCTCTGGCCACAATTACACCTGAGCAATAACTTCTTTTTTTTTTTTTTTTCTTCTTCTTAAATACATTATCACAGAGAGGTTACTATCAACTCTGGTTGGCCCAGCCTTTGTCAGTGCTGGTTCTGTCCTGGAGCCAGCTGTCATAGGCTCTGAAGAGTATGGGGAAGTCTTCTGGCAGCTTCTCACAGAAGCCACCCCTGTTGCCCTGCCACCCCCCACCCGCTACCAAAAGTTGGCCACACAAACCCAATAGAACAGTTTCATGGGTAGGCAGGAGGGTGGATTGAGAACTGGCTGAATGGCAGCTCCCAGAATGTTGTGATCAGTGGCACAGGTCTAGTTGGTGGCCTGTCACTGGTGGTGACTGCCAAGGTTCAATGCTGAGCCCAGTATTGTTTAAGGTATTCATCGGTGACTCGGATGGAGGAACAGAGGCCTCCTCAGCAAGTTCACTAACAACACAAGGCTGGGAGGAGTGGCTGACACTCCAGAGGGCTGTGCAGCCCTTCAGAAGGACCTTGACAAGCTGGAGAGATGGGCAGAGAAGAACTGTCTGAAACTCAACAAAGGCAAATGCAGGGTCCTGCACCTGGGGAAGAATAATGCCAGGCACCAGGACAGGCTGGGGGCCAACCTGCTGCAGAGGAGCTCTGTGGAGGAGGACCTGAGGATCCTCTAAAAGCTAAGGTCTTGTTGGCAACTTGTGAAACAGGCAATAGACATGACATATTGAGATTCATGATTTATATAGAATGGAGAGTACTTGAGTAGGTCTGCTGCTATTGAGGCAATAAATAACAGAATCATAGGATCACGGAACAGTTTGAGTTGGAAGGCACTGTACAGATCCTCTAGTTCCACACCCCCTGCCATGGGCAGGGACACCTTTCAAGACCAGGTTGCTCAAATCCCCATCCAACCTGGCCTTCAACACTTGTAGGAATGGGGCAACTTGACTGGGCAAAGGCTGTGTTCATTCAGCACAGTATATTTTGATCTGAGTGTCCAGACTTTTCCACTCAAGATTAAAGCTAAATATTGGAAGAGTGCTTAATCCAAATCTAAACCAAAATTATTGTTGCTTTCTGATGCTGTTTTGGAGGGCATTTGACTCTGGGTCTGTATTTTTTCCCCTCTGAATCAGAAGCTAGTAATGAACTGTCCAGTGATATTTTTCTTTACACTTTTTTAGAAGCTGTGGTGAGCCTTGCTAAGAGGTCTGATGTGAGTTCTGGAGTGACTTATCACTTGTTCCTTTACAGCAGATGGAAAGAACTGCCAAAACAGAATACATTTGGGACTAAAATACTCATTGCTTTTGTATTTTACCTCCACCTTCATTTTCACTCTTGGACAAAAAAGAGGACTTTTGCACAGAAAGCCACTCATAATATGAATACTTAGATGAGCTTCTTGCTTTTACAAACAAATATACAATTTGTTTGCAAGAAATAGGCTGGTCTGTCAAGACACTGTGAAGCTGGTACAGCTCCTAGGTTTAGGACAGCCAGATTAAAGAGCAATTTTAAATGCAAATATTCTCTCTCACCTCTCAGTTAACTGATCAAACCAGCCAGACGCAGATTCTTGTTATCTTCTCAAATAAGTGGAGAGCAGTGCTTTTACAGAGTCACTGGAAAAGAACCACACAATAAGATAGATTGTGCTTTTAATGTCATGCAGTTCTTCCTCTCATTTCAAATTATTTAATATAAGCAAATGCAACGTTCAACTGTTTATTCAAAGATCAATGGTTATTTACATTTTTCAATAGTTTTCAAACAAACTGAAACAGCTATGCTCATGCTTATTCAGTGCCAATGTACACAATGAAAAGACTAACAATAAGAGGCATTTTGTCACACTTTAAGATTTTAAAAAGAATAATCAACATTTACGTGTGACTGCAATCCACAAAATTGCAATTGCGAGGCTTTGCTTAATAATTTAAATGGGAATTCTTAGTGCTTTTAAATCTGTTCTGTCAGCCATTCCTGGATGTAGATGGAAACTGTATATAAAGACCTAAACTTCCTATTCATGGCATGTTTTCTCTTGTGCTACTGGTACAATAAATATGTTAAGGTGAACAATTTATACTTTTGAAGACCATTCCTATAATCACAGTAGGACATTGTCAATGAGAGTGAGGCCTGGACAACTAAGAAGACTTTTAATGTTGTTCCAAACCTTAAAACAGTGAAATGTTTTGGATATAAAATATAGGTAACAGAGATTACTTTCTTCTTTTTTTTGTTTTCTAAACTGGTATTTCCAAGTTTTAACATGTAATGCTTACTATTTCTATGCTTTTCTGGGTGAGAAAAAAAAAATCAATGAAGAATGTACTGAGACTAAAGATCATTTGAATAAAGCTGGAATTATAGACATGGAAATCTGCATGGCTGAACAACATATTGATTAAATATTATTGATTAGCTATTTATGCCCAAGGCACTTAGAAAAAGTGCTAAGCTCTATTCAGCTTATATCTGCTGTAACTTGAAAAATCAAATTTTATTTTTAGTACAATAGTGATAAACAGGATAATATTTATATTACCTGAAAGACTCTATTGAGGTTCAGAAGGACGCTGTGAGATGAAGGTATAGTGGATTTATTCAGATTTTGGATAATATTGTCCATGAAAAGTATAAATATGTTTATTGTGAAAAAATCCAGCAACATAACTACAGAGTTAAAGTAATGGCAAGTTTTTAATGTTTTTCTAAGAGCAGAATCCATAGTCAGCACTAAATCTTTAGTGTCTGGGAACCTGCAGGTCTAGAGTTTTTTGCTTACTTGTGCAAACTGAAGTTTGTATCTTATTCGTAAAGATCTTAGACTGAATAAATAAGGCTTGCCTCATGAAACCAGAAGAACTGTCCTGAGAGCAGTGCAGTACTAAAGTGAATACTGCTTTCAGATTCATCACTGCTGTGAATTTGTCACATATCGATAATGTGGGCTAAATCAGACTTTATTATATTATTTTCTTGATTTGAATTGATTTGTTTTGATTTGATTGTCTTGATTATAGTTATTCAATGGACTTCACTAATAAAATACATAAAATTCTTACATCTATTTATTAATGTTGCAGGAATATTTTTTGTGGAGGATAAGTTCTTCTGTCATCCCCTTCATACTGTCCTTACTTAGCAGAAATAATTCTCTCCTTGACATTGGTTACCAAGTTTTCAGATGAAGATTATTTTCTATGCTAGACAGAATACAAAAGAAAATGCTGATGCAGCTGTACATGTTTTAGTATTATAAATGATGTTATTACAAGTACAATGTAATAAATATTTATATTTGTTATATAGAGATCTAAGTGAAGGACATCTCTCAATTGATGATCCAGCCTGCATATGCTCCTTAAATATTCATAGTGTATGCAGCTGTATTCATAAGATCCTGCATAAAAAATACATGCAGTGTTATTCACAGAGCCAAATTTGTCTGCGTCATGCAATGCACCATTTGATCATTGAACAATGTGATTGTTCAGGAGCCTGTTACCAAAAATACATATCTGCTGTCACTTAGCTCAGTCACAACTTGTCACTCAGTTATTTATTTGATGGAGAACAGTCTAGATTGGTACAAAATAACTCTACAGGCATTTGCAGGCTAAACATTATCGTCTGACTGTATCTCCACCCATGTTATCTTTTTCCAACAGACTGCAAAGCAAAAAATAGTTTTTTGGTTTTTGGGGTTTTTTTTAACAAACTCATACAAACTTAAAAAATTGTTCTTCAAGACTTGAGACAAGTCTAATTTAATTAGAATTATTGAGAGTTCAGTTACTGTGTGAATTCAGCTCAGTTAGAAGGAAGCCTTGGGTTTTTTCTTTCCATTCTCAAAGTTACTTAACCCGATTTAGTCCACTGAGGTACTAAAGAGCTAAACAATTTTGGACTTCAAGGTTCATCAGTTTCTGTGAAGACAGACACATCTGCACTCAGTAAGTGCAGAGACTTCAGCTGTGCCAGACAACTACAGAAGCTTTGAGCTCTGTTTTTGGGAAGGGCTCTGGAGAATAAGATGCCATGGCACTTAGCGTTTTCACACCAACATTGCCTCCAGCATACCTGTTGTACTTGTGCTTTTCAGTCTAGCCTTTGGTGAATTCAGATTAGTGACTCTTTATTAAAGTAGATATACAGAGTGCCCTTTATATCAATAGATCCCATGTACAGAGGACTTCTAGTTTGTGTATGATTTATGACGAATTTGCATTGTAGCTAAAATTTGAGCTTGATTAATGTAGTAGAATGCACAGTTTAGGAACTGTTTCATGTTAATTGAAAACTTACATGGGTTGTTCCAAAATAGTATTTGAGTTTTACCTGAATTTTAGGGCCATGTATTTAAAACCCACTTCCTGTTGCCAGAGCTTTCATCTGCATTCATCTGTTATTCTGTTTGATACATTTGTGATATTGTCATCTTGTAAAAAATACTTCTGCATGAGACTGTAGAGCTACCTATTTAGCAATTGCACTTACAATAAAATACAAATATTACAGACCAGAGTTCAGTTTCATTCACTGGCTGATGGGCCTTTTAGCTAGTTGCCTATATCCACACACTTATTACTTACTCAGGAAAATGGAAGAATAGGAAATGTATCTGGTAAAATTAAAGGCCCAAACAGAAGCGTTATATGCCTGTATCTTTTTTTCCCTTATTGTGTTTGTTGCATTTGCAGCTCTGAATTTCAGTTATACATAGGAAGAAAAAGGTTTGTGCTGGATGAATTATCTCATGGGTTGACACAGAAGCACCTCCCCAGCAATATGCCTGTTCTTTCTGGGTATTTAAGGAAGGCTCAAGTATATATGTGAGCATTTATTTTCATAGATCTAGGAATGTATATATCTATACTGAATGGATGTTGTTATAGACAAAGCTGACTAAAGCTGTGCCTGGAACTCAGGATATCTGCTGATAACCCTGCAACTTCTTCCCCAGCAGCATCATGTAAGTGTCCTTTTATCTACTGCTTTTGGAAGGAGGAGGCTTGACTCTCCAACTCCCTTAGTATTTCCAGTAAATCTTAGTGTCAGTATAAAGATATGTGCTTACACTCTGATACTGATATGTATATATATATATTATATATATGTTATCTGTAGCTACATCACAGAAAAATATGGTCCATTTCTTCCAGCCCATCTGTTTATAACCACTTCTTGATGCTGCATAGAGCTCCTCTACAGCAAGCAACGTGCACGAGGAACTCCGTAAGGAATCAGTCTGAAGGATCAGTGACATAAAAATTAAAGCTTTTTTTTCCTTTCCTAACAATACAATTTGGGGGAAAATGTAAATATAGGAAGGAAAAAAATAGAAGCAAGTGTCCTAAAGGAGTAAGTTAAAAGTATAGTTTTACTTGTGCAATCAGATGGACTGGGTGAAGGACACTCTTCCTTTTGTTTAGCAATGATGGTATTAAAGTGACTGGAATATTCATAGGAATACCTCTTTCATATAGGTAGACCAATGTAGTTGTCTAATATGCTAATTTTTTAAATAATTTGATCAGTTATATTTTATCAAAGGTGCAGACTTAGTGTACCACTTTAAACTGCAGCAAAAACATAGTGAGAATGATTTTTTATGAAACACAGTACCTTGAGTTTGACCTACAGGACTCTTAGAGAGTGCAGCAGTCACTAGAAGAGGGAGATGCAGTATAAAAGCTCCAGGACAATAAAGTAAAAGACTAGAGATGAAAAATGTTCTTTCTCCATACAGACCTGGTTTTTTCATTATGAAATTATGGTTGCCTGCATTTTAATAGCTTTTACAGTCACTGTAAGTGCTGTTACTCATAGATACCCTACTGTTGTTTTGTAACTTTTGTTATGGTGTAAAAATCTGTGGAGTGCCACATCAGAAATCATAGAGTGCAGTGGGGCGTTCTTCAGTGAAATTATATGAGTAAATGCTTCTTGTATAGAAGGATCATAAGAACACACGGACCCAAGCATGACCCTGTACTACTTTGTGCAATAACATCAAATCACATTTAAATATTTCTTAAAATCAGTATATCTGTTCAAGTGGAGTACATAACATTATGTATAAGTTCCTGAAAAGGTGCTTGAGTTGTAGCTTTGGTGTTCATACTATCCTCCAACCTTTTCTGGGCCAGTTAGTGAGGTTCTGAAATGAAGATATTAATAAACCATTAGATATATACTAACAATTTTTTTGATCACCCAGTGTCTGTCAGATGCAAATTATTTAAGTCTAAATGGGGACACAGAAGTCTAAAAGTTGAAACTCCATATTGTGTTGTCTTTTATTTGGATTTTCCACTCCCTTCATATTGTCTCTAACTGTTCAGCCTTGCAGCTTCTGACATCCAAATTTTTAGAAAGCTGAAGTTAAAAGAAAAAAAATCAAATAACCACATATACCAAAAGTGAGTCTTATTTGGGGGAAATATATAAAACAATGTACTATACTGAAGTATTTTAATATTTTTTAATGTTTTCATTTCTTTTACTATGTATTAGAATCACAATACTTTTCCCAGTTCATTTTCTCAGTTCTTTTTTTTTTCTCCCCAGAAAAACCTCAAAAATTATTGTGAACACTACTTATTAATCTTTCTGAGGACTAAACTGTAAAATAAGCAAGCATACATTTGAACAGTGCGTATTTGGATATTGTAAAAATAAATTGACAAGTCTGATGCTGCACCATTTTACTCAAGGTTGATCTCTACAATGTATCCCGTGAACTTGTCTTTATTAGGACTTTGCATGTGTATACCAATCCTCACACATGCTGCAGCAGAAAGTTTTCTGAAAAAATAATGTATTTAAAAGAAAATACATTGGAATTCAAACTGTATTTCTTTCTTTTTTAGCAACCAGTTGCCATCAATCATTTTACTTTTTGGACAAACACTGCTTGCACAATTTAACTGACATGCAGAATTAAGATGCATGCTTCTTTCTTTTGAAACAAATCTTATTTTAAGAATAGATATTTCCTCTTTTATTACTTGTTGGCAAAAAAAAAAATTTCAGAATTAGTCTTGGTTTGCTTTGCTTTGCTTTTCTTGCCAAGATTGTTCAGATATATGTGAAAGCTTAACAGGTTATTTTTATTATTTACGTTTTTTTAGCTATAAATTTAAAACAGATTATTTAGTTTTATTTAGCAATAAATAACAATGAAAGAATAAGTGCTTATAAATGAAAATAAGTTTTGGAAATTGGGATTTGCAATTATTTTGACACAACTGCACCACTTACTTAGATTACATGCAAATAAAGAAAAATATTATAAACAAACACAAGTTTATGTAAATCAGGATGTAAGGGAGATGCAAAAGAGATCTGTTTCATTGCTAGTTAAAGTTTGCCAAATTTAAGTGTGGACACTGCAGCTCAGAGAATGAGAAAAATAAAGAAAAAACAGAAATGCAGTTGTTGAGCCTGAGTGCATCTATCAAATAAATTAGAAGCAGCAAAACTTTGGTCATTTTTCACTTTCCTTGAACAGCCATTTTAGTTTCTTGCAAGGCCACCTTTCATGCAAACACCCTAAACAAATAAATCCAGAAAGCCATTTGGAGCTTTCTAACTATTATTCTTGAGGTGCCTATTGCACATTGCCATTTTCGTAAAAGCAACAAAAGTGGCTGGTATGTGCTAAACATAGCACAATCAGGAGAAAAAGATAATTTTCATAGAGTTTTATTCATTTCACTCAGGTTCCCACTGTTATTTTCTAAGGGGTAAAAAAATCTCCCATGCAAGTGATTTATCTTGTGTTTGCGTAGTCTTACTGTGAATCGTTGTGATGTGTATTTACAAGTGATGTTACTACATTTGTAGCTGTAGCCAAGAACTGTATGGCTGAAACAGTGCTAGAGTCATAGAATCATTAAGGTTGGAAAAGACTTCTAAGGTCATCAAATGCAATCTTTGACCAAACACCACCTGGTCAATGAAATCATAGCACTAAGTGCCATGATCAGCTGTTTCTTGAACACTTTCAGGGACACTGACTTTGCCACTTCCTGAGCAACCCATTGCAATGCTTGACAGCCCTTTCATTATGTGAACTCTTTCTGTGTCCATGCACAGTGCAGTATGAAGGGGAGTGAGAGTGTTTTCCTCGGGCAGAATATTTTGCAGTCCAGGGATATCCACTTCAGTTGGGAGCATCAGGAATGAAGTAGAGGAAAAACTGCAGGTTAGTGTCTTGCATCTTGGATGAATGAAATCCTGGGGGGGAAAAAAAAAGTGAAGGGACTGCTTTTATTCTAGTCTTCTAGATTCTTTATAAAAGACTCAACCTCTTGCAGAATGCCTGCAGAAGTAAGGTGCATACCTCTCCACTACAGCAGGCTCAGTTCTGGGAGCAGGACTTGCCTTCCTGCAAGCCAAACAATGGCACCTAAGTACCTAAGTGGAGAGGATCAAGGGTCACTCAATGCTCTTTTGTCATCCATTCCAAGAGGAGAGCTAAAAGGGTACTAAATAGTACAGCACTGTGGGTACCATTCTTAATTCTCTGAGTTTTCCTGGATATCTTTCAAGAAAGTATATCCATCTTGAATGTCACCAATTCCTGTATGTTCCCTTTGTTTATGTAGGATCCAAAAATTTAAGATTATAAATTACACAAAATTTGGAAACTTTGGAAAGTAGGCTTCTAAGTCCTTAAATTACTTCTGAACTGAGAACTTAAATTCTAAATAACTTAATTGTTTTTTTTATATGCTATTCATTTTGTAGAAAACCTACACAGGAGGAGGGGGAAATTATTTTATCTTTAAAAAAAATTCCTACTTATCTGTTTTGGCAAAGTCTATGACCTTTCTAGGAGGAAAGTAGACTACAGTGTGGCAAAGAGGCAATACTGTTTTGATAGTCCTTGACTGAATGAGGATGTTGAGGTGAAATTCAAATTTGAAAGAAAAAACTTTTGAAGGCCCTACCTTCTTTCCTCAGGACCTCAGTAGTTGTGTACAGACTACATAGTCATTTGTTGTTTGTGTTGGAGCAAAGGAATTGGTACAAAGAACTAAGCTTCCACTCTGTTTGGAAAATGCCAGCTCAACTATCCTTGGTCAGAAAATTTGAGGATAAGCAAACAGGTCCTGAATAAGGTCTGAGAAACTGTTTAACATTTTGTAGAGCAGAACAATTAATGAAAGCTGAAAGCTCTTAAGTAAACTTCCCAGCTTCAGTAACACGAGGCTTTTCCCTCCCTATTTGGGGGATAATCTCATTGAACAATTTCCTTTTGAGCTACTGTGTTGCCACAGTAACTATAAGTGTACAAATTTGTATGACTTAGGTGTTGAATAACTATGATATAAAACTAGAACATTATTTTGGGGAGGAAATTGCCTTTAAGAATTTTTCATGTATTTTCCATCCTCTCAAAATGATGCCTCCTGATGTAATAATTTGTTTTGTAAAGAACGCTTTAGCTCTTCTAAAAGTGCTGGTTAATTTCACACTGTAAGTTTCATTACTGTAGGTTGTATTCTTGAACTGTCCTGAGCTTTTCTGATCTTCTTAGAAAAATAAAATGAAAAAGCCAAGCATGTAGTTTGATTCTAAGTCCAAAGCATTATGAAACTAATGCTTATTTATTTCTTGACATCTGCCTGATGCAGCCTATCATTTTATGATTGCTTTATAGTTTCCTTATTAAGGAAAAAGAAGTCAGAAAGTCATTGTAAAGAATTCTGAAAAGAGAGCAAATGTTGCTGTAGCATACTTCATCCACTGAGAGGAAGAGAATATAGAGATAAAGAAAATGAACACTAAATTAACAAAACCAGCAGGATTCTCAGGGTTGTTGTTTAATCATCAGAGTGCTTAAGTCTGTATTTATATATACTATCTATTTGACTCTTGGAGGTAAGGATAGCCACATTTTATATAGGCACGTTGTTGTGTAAGTCTGATTTCATCTCCTGAGTGGAGCTCAGAAGTGTAAACAATGTAATAAGGCAAAAAATCCGTAAATGAATCACTGTTAATCCAATGTGGCTATTCTGAAAAATAAGGTAAGTGAGAACAGTTGTATTTCTAGCTATTTCCAAGAAAATTAGCAAGTAACAATTTTCAGGCCTGGTGCAGTCAGTAAGAAGTTACTGTGAAGCAGATACGTTTTTTCCAAGGATGGAATTAGAAAGACAGTGGGATGAAGCTCCATGATGTTGCTGATGTTACTCTGGTAGGCACCTGGAGGTCAGTAGAAGGGAGGATCTCTTTCACTGCACACAGGCCGAGGCTGCAGTAGAAGCTGTAAACTTCAAAGTAACATTTCAATGTGTGCCAAGCAGGAAAGGACTTGTCCCAGGACTATGGTGCAACCTGCTCTTTCAACAAGATTTTTGAGTAGACTCTGTCAACAAAGGCAGGGTATCAGCAGAAAATGTAATAATTGCTGAAATGTTAGTCCAATCCAGCTGTGATGACTTGGTTTATTTATTTTAATTGATACCGTTTCTTCCAGGATTTTAGGTTAGCAGTTTAGATTTAAACATGCCTAAAGAAAATCACGAAAGACAAATTGACTTTGGATTTGAGTTGTTTGCCCTTTATAGTCCTTGGAGGAGTACAAGTACAGACAAATGCCTAACAAAAAGCCTTGTTTAAATTTTGTTAAGCAGCTGTCAAAGACACAGGAGCTATCCTTTACCAGTCCTGGAGAAAAAAACTCACCAAAGGGTGCTGGCCACTGTCTGAGTTGCCCTTGTGATTTACAGCCACAATACCATTCCCTGCATGAATTTCAGGACATAACAATCTGTCAGTTCTCATAGCTGTAAAGTCATCCCTTGGAGATAACTGAGCCAGACTCACAGTGATGGTCATTTCAGAACATGACTGTAATTTCTTTGCTTAATAATAACAGGTGTTGTGGTTTGCAACGTCATGCTTTAGGTGTAAGACTAATACTCCTATTAAACTAGAAATTGTAAGATCCTGTAGGTACTAATCTAGACTGAAACAATGTATCAGATCCTTTTCACATTAATTAGGGACTGGAAAAAGCTCCTAAAGAGCTTGGAAAATAAATAGGGTGTTTTAACTAAGTTATTTAATGAGATGTTAAAATGTTCACAATATTTTTTTACTAAGATATGGGAAACTAGAGAGTTCCAACTATCTTCAGTTGTGAAGTGCTATGATTTTATTTATTTGTGTTTAGCTAAGATTCCAAAGTCGTTTAGCTAGTGTACAAATATGAGACACAAACACACATTGTTCTCTGAAAGAGTTTGCATTGTGTGTAGGAATTTTCTGTAGTGTTATGTTGGTCCTTAATGTCATTAGCATGGGGACTGAGGACCATAAGTAAGTGTATTAAATGAGCCTGATTCTTTTAGATAGAAGTCCTTTGTTCTGTTAATGATGAACATAATTTAAACTAGCTGTATCTGAGATAGAACTTGTGAACATTTAAAAAAATGAGTAAGTTTTGACTGCAGTAAGAGGGAAAGAAAATTGGGTTGTGAAAGCTTCATACTGAAGATCACTCCATCATCTCTGGCTGGTCCCTGAGGAGGTTCTGTCTCAGGAACAGGAACTGTAAACTTGTGGTTTACAGTGCACTACAAAACCCTGCATGGAAGTCATGACATAATTGTGTGTTGATGCTAGAAGCTGCAAAGCTTTAATTCCTCATAAAAAGTTCAGTTCTTTCTGATAATGGAAGTTTCAGCCAACCTCTGATCAGTAGGTCTTTGAAAATTTTCAGTACAGTCAGCATTTGGAATAAGAAAATCAGCAGCTTCAAGATTCTCTCTAGAGAGAAAGAGAGATCTAATGTGTGCAGAGGAATGACGACTTAGATACTTTGTGTGGCACTAGTCAGATTTTGCTAAGAACCAGTGGTGCAGTTATGCCCCATTATGCATTGTATTCTGGTTTTCAGGCCTGTTCTCTCACCGTGTTTAGATGTCTAGTGAATACATAGGTGGGGAAGCTCAGAAACTGTGAAGTTCTCAACTAGACCTATTCAGAATATACTGATGTCTATGAACAGGATGTGTGAAAGTATCAGACATGTTTGTAATTGTCTTTAACCAAGCCACAAAAAGTTCTTACAGAAGAATAAATTCTATTGAACTTTGCATTTTGAGAAAAATGGGTTTTTAATGAAAGTTGTTGCCCATGAAGTAGGTGGGAGTGCAGTGAAAATATATTCATGTCTCTGTTCACAACTTGTCCTAATATTGTCTGATCATTGAGGTGCTTCCTGCACACCTGCACTTTCTGTGAGTCATATACTCTGCACATTAAAATTATTAGCATAATGTCTGACTATTTTAAAAATGTGTTTATATTAACTGCACAGGTTTTCTTTTTTGGGAAAAGTAAGCACAATATGGATAATGATCCATTTGTATCTGTAATATACATTAAAAAAAAGAAAAAAAAAGATAAAACAGAAACTGAGAACTATGCTCTTAGTATTTTTCTTTGCAGCCTTACTGCTGCCATGCAACGTTTCCTTCACCATAGATTTCTGACAGAAAAAATACAAGGGTTGCTTTTCTTGCAGTCATCCCCCATAGATACTGCTGATTCATGCAAGACACTACAATCTGGATACTGAACCTTTTGATCTTCTGGACCTGGATTTATGCTTGATACTGCTGACTTTACTAAGAAGCCATTTCATGATGAGGGCAAGACAAAAAATTGAGTCACACTCCAACACCATGTTTTCTATTATTCATATTTTTTGTTCCATCTTCTCTGTTGTCAACCAGAAGCATTCTACTCCAATTTATAGATGGTGCCTCTTTCAGCATATCTCATTTTTGGTATCTTTGATCTAAGTTTTGAGAACTGGAGTATAAGATATATGATGCAGAGGTCTCTTCTGAATGCCTGACTTATGTCTTCAAGCTGCAATTTGTAGGCAGTGTGTCATCACTGCCACAGTGAATGTGGAATTAAAAAGCACATTCATCTTGCCAGATGAGCCTTTTTCAGCACACATGTAAGAGATTCTAAAAATAGCTGTTGGTTTCAAAGGAGTCTACAGTGAAGAGAAAAATAGCCAAAATACAGAGACCTGTCATATTTCTCTTAATTGCCTACCCAAACCCATAGGATTAGCATTCTAGTTACCATGCATTATTTATCAAGTCATCAAAAAGCAAAGCCTGGACTAAGACATGTACATTCTAAGAAAGTGTGGTCCAGGGTCTGGAAGTAGAAAGAGTAGGTAAAAGCTCACTGCTGTTGATGTGTATCAGGGTCCAGTCCTTAAGGAATTATTTTTGGAAGGATACTTGGTTGAAAACGTGGTACAATCAAGAGCCAAAAATCTTGCAACAAGCAAATCCAACTCACATACATGATTTTTAGGTCTCTTAGGAACTAACTTTAACAAAAAGTCTCTTAAAGGAATATGTTTATCAAACACCAGGCACAAAGTTGGTTTATTCCCATATTTTAAATGGTGATTTTGCTTGAATTAAAGATAATGCTCCCTATCCTCTGAACTTTCACATATCGTAAATCTAAATTGAACAGAAGATTTTTTTTGTTTTGGAAAGTCTTATTACCATGAAATTCATTGGTAAGGAAAACTAGGTGTTGTGAATTAGTAATGATTCTAATTTTAACAGAATGTTCCTGTAGAATTTTTTCTTGCACTGAAATGAAAGGATTGATGTAGGCTAATCTCAACACCAGAGTTATTCAACAAACGGCTTTTCCCCAGATGCACCACAACTAGATGCAAAACTGATTCCTTTTCTGTATGAAAACACACAAATATACACTCACTAAGCAGTAGAAACATAATGGAAAAGTCATCTTTAATCTGTACAACAGATCCATTTCAATTTACTTAAAAGGCATTTCTGTAGTTTAAATTACATAATAAGGTAGAAAAGTTATTAAAGGAACAATGAAAATAGTGCTTAAAATTTTAAAGAACAGATTTAGAATTTGGGATTAGATCTTGGGGAGCGAAATCTTCAACAAAGAGTAGAAATCATAATTCAGATTTGGGATGTCAGAATCTTTAGAGTTTGCCCCAGACTTAAGCCTCCTCATATTTCAGTCAATACCCCAATAGCCAACTAAATGAGTTATTAAAAGGAAAACTGTAGGAAAAAAAAGGGGGATTGTTTGTTGGTCATTTTGGCATGTTTCTCTAATACTGGCAAAGGTATTTTATTTGTATTGTAAAGGTCATTTATATGAGAAACACTTGCTCCCAAAACACTTAGTATTCCATACAGACTCATCATGCAGTTGTTTCAAATCACATTAGATTGCATAAACTTTTCTGCAGTGTAATGAAATGGAAGAAAATTTACAGATGCAGTGCATCAGATTAGTTTCACAAGAGCAGTGTTTGTATCTTGCAAGCAATGACATATGCTGAGAGTTATACTCTTTCCAGCTTGCGAGTCAGAACTGTTTTATCCTGAGAATTATTCTGTTTCCTAAAACTGTAGCAAACAGATATTCCAGGAAGGGAACAGTTGCAAGACTATCTTAGACTGTTTTTGCATCCATGCAAATTATACATTCACTGATAATTAAAGTGCTTTGAAAGAGAATTGGCAAGAATAAAATAAACCTCGAGATTGTACAGTTTTCTAGCATCTGAAAGGAAATTGCTGGAATACATCTTGAGTAGGCAGTGGACCAGGTTTTTTATTTTGGATTTGAATTGGTACAAGTGTACTGAATCTGATTTAGAAACCAAGAAGAACCTCAATGAAACTTGCAGGGAAAAGGGAAAAGAGATGCGAGGAAGCAATAAAAATAAGATAGAGAGAGCAGGTGGTGAAAGCAAGCAAGGACAGCAAACTTGAATTTTCAAAGAAAAATGTAAGGATGGTGTTGAAATAAAAGAATGCAGTCTAAGGAAAGACAGAAGTACTTGGAGCAGTGGAATAACATGCCTCAGTGAAACAGAGAGAGATTAAAATCCTGGCTGAGAGAATGAGAACAAAGCAATAAACCCTGTTTAGTTTGGGCTGAGATAAAAGGATTACTCATAAAGAGGAGAAAAGGGAATGAGAGTAATGGAGTGGAGGAGAAACAGGAGAGGAGAGCATGAGAGAAGATGTTGGGAGTATAGCAAAATAAGAAATGACAGACATACAAAGACCTGGTCCTTTCAATTCCAAATAAAATTCAATGGGCACCAAATGACTTAACATGCTGGGAATCATACCTGAAGAAAGGGGATTTTATTATTGTATCTGATTCTCCCCTTCCATTCTGCATGGTTTTTGGTAGTGTCTTCTTGCATTGTTATCTTGTCAGTCTAGGACAGGTCAGGACTGACTGTGTGCTCTTCTTCAGCAAGGTCTGCAATGTCCAGCAGTTTCTCCCATGGTTGTCCCCTTATCTTAGCCACAGGGCAGAACTGGCCATCTGTACTTGTGCTGTGAGACATATTCATGGCTGAACAGGACTGGTCAGGACTGTTCACAGCAGATAATGCGTGTCACTACTTCTCTGAATATGCTTTTCAGAAATTTATGAAGCTGAATGGTTCGATCAACCTGATGCATTGCAGGAAGTCTCGTAACAGCCAACACCTTACTGGATTAGGTCTTGTATGCCTGGAAAATCGAAGCCATAATATATTAGGAGCTTGTACATCTTTCTCTGTATCTATTTCACATCAGTAAACACCAGCAAAATCCCAAATTGAATTTTTCTCAAAATTTAAGAATTAAACAAGCAAACCTTCACATTTGATGTGATATAAATTTCTATTGTTAAAAGCACCATGAAATTCTTCCTCTGGAGTTGTATCTTTTGGGCTGAGGACAGCATTTTAAGTTATTAGCAAATAATTGTTCATTCAGCTTCAGAAATTTCGGATTATTTTCCTGAAATATTTTAGTAGGCCATTCTTTTTTCCATTAGTCCTATCTCCTATCAAATTTTAAGAATACACTCTTCTGTGAGATTATAACCTATGATACTAACAGGAATGAGATGCTCACATTCTAACTTGTCACCAGGCAACAATTTAGGCTATCCATTCACTTAAACCTATTTGGGCATGACTATTTTGAGTAGCCAGATATAGTTCTCTCTCAAAACATACCAGTTTCTTGAAAAATTTGATTCCTCTTGGACTCAAACTGTGGTACTATCTGTAGCCACTATGCTACAAATTGTTGGGCCAGGCTGGCCTTTATTAAAAATAACGTCAATCACATACTTAAAACTGGCATAATAATGTAGGTTGACCTTCAGATACATTTCTCTAGTACAAGAAAGTATGATGGATGAACATGCTTGCTTACTTGTTTTAAGCTCTGTGAAGGTGGCTGGTGGGATTTGGAAAGTATCCATTGCTGCTTGTCACATGAATTGGCCATAATTCCTGGCCTTTGTACTTAATGTCCTAAATGTATTCATTATGCACAAACCATTCATGTGGAATTTATTGGTCTGTTATAAAATTTTGAAAACTTACTGTGCACTCTCTGATTCTCATTTTTCAAGCATGTCATCCTTCCACTTTGAACAGTAATCACTTGATGTTAAATGTATTTTGTTTTGTTCTTCAAACCAATATCCAAGATCAATTTATGACTGTAATGTGGGAGGCAGCTTGCAGAAACTTGCTGGATTTAATGACATCTTTATTTATGTAAGTAGCACAACTATTATCTGGCCTGTTCAATTTCTGCACATATAATGCAGACACAAAAATGCAAATGAAAGAATCTAAAGGATAAAGCAAAGCTATGTTAGAAAGATTCAAGATAAGACAAGAAAGGTTGTAAACATCTTCCTCCTTCCCAAACAGTTCTAATACTAGTTATCCTACCAAATCCCTAGGCATGCAAGCAACCTTTGAAATGCTTTGAACAATTAACAGTTTTATTCTTTCATGTGCAATTTAGCCCTTGGAGCATCATTTATTGCTAGCACTTTACTCCTACTAATGTCTCCTTTTTTTGTTCCAGTTAAGTATACCAACCAGTGGTAGGAGTGGCAAAATAAAATAGCACTAGAGAAAGATAAGTGGGGACTTACCTACCATTCTGCTGGGCTCAGTTTTAACACCTGCTTTCAATACTAAATTTTTATCTGAACTTGCAAATTCTATTTGGATATGGTTGCATGTGTTTAAAATCTGGAGCCTTTGAGCCACTAGGAGAATATTCCACCTGTGCTTTTGAACTATCTGAAGCTCTGTGGTAGTGTTGCAACAGCATTGCACTAAACCTCACCTGAATGTATGTTACTGAGTCAGATCCAGGCATCCTCACACTTTTTACTGACTTTCCATTTATTTTCAGAATATTATCTCATCGTATGCATAGGAGGGAATAAATAACCTAGTTTAAAAAAAAAAATCCTTCTCAACCAAGTTCTGCCTTTTCCCCTGCAGGATTTAAGGAAGGCAGTGACTCACACTCCAAAAATATGTATGGAAACACATGAAGGTATTCAGTCATTGAAATAATATTGAGCAGTCCAGCACATTTGTGATAGTGGTACAGTATGCATTAAACTGAGAACAGTAATGTGTGGCAAGTACCAACTGCTAGAGTGAGCTGGGATAAAGGCTGGTTTGTCCCATAGATCATCAGCACTACAATAATCTGAGAGTGCAAACTTAGTACATTTTTATTACTAGAGAAAAGAGGATTATGTTCTGACCCTTGAAGAATTTCAGGAGGAGGCAGACTGAGGAATTGGTGATTCTTACTACATTTTCTGTAGGTGTAAGGATGAAAGCAAATTTTTGCAGAATGATGGGAACACGTATAAATGGTGAGAGAAGTTCACAGTCCATTTGTTTCGCAAGAAATTCACTACATTGCAAGTGATTATTTCAACTAGTAGGTAAAGAAAAGGTGGCATTCCTAGGCTCATACACAGAGGCTGAGTCATACACCAGTAATATCAGAGTAATTCCTGAGAAAGTCTGGCACTAACAAGGAAACAAATAATGTCACAGGGGCACATTTAAGAAATGTGGGAGTTGTCTGGTACAGAGGATAGTCAGAGAAGAATCCTTGCTAGTCACAACAGTGACCAAAGCAATGCTTTACACCATCATTTTTCTTCTGAAAATTATCAAATCATATCATCTTTAAAAAGGTTGTTTATTTCCAAGTAGTTATGCCTGGAAACAGAACTTCAGTTCATTCAGATGTTTTTGAGAAAAACACATATTGCATCCAATTTTAAATTATGTTTAAGAGATTTTTAAATCATATCAGCAGAAAGGTTTTTAACTTTATGAGAATCCCTAACCACTCATTCATTCTTGGGTCTTCCTAGAAACAATATATGGAAGATACTGAAGACAATAGGCTTTAATTTTCACCAGAGTGCTTTGTCTGGAGGATGACATCCTTCCTGCCAGCAGAGGTCCCAGCCCCTCTCCAGCTGCTGATGCTCAGAGCCCTTTCAGGCACACACAGACAGACACACACTGCCCTACAGTCCCTCCAGGGACACACCACCATCCTGTGACCAGAGCAGCAGGGCAGGGTGGTATCTGAGCTGTCCCACCTGCCACCGTCTTCCTGTGCTCCTTTGCCAGCATGTAGAAGAGCATTTTATGTCTCTACATATTAGGGCAATTAAGGACATACTACAATTAATTCACTTGCATTTTACAATATGCCAAAAAAATGTCTCAGACAACTAAGGAAAAACCAGCAGCAACCAACTTAATTTTCAACATGGATTTCATTAGGAAACTGAGTAAGCAATAGCTGATACTTTCTGTGATAAACTTATTTGGATTGTGATAGGTGGCAAAATAAGAGTTCTCTGCAGTATAGGAGAAAGAAGCAGACTAAACACCATTTAGGGTTAATTCTAGCAAAGAAAACAACATAATAGTTTTAAATGTGAGCAAAGCTAGAAGCACATAGGTTGAGGGACTTTGTTATGCAGCTTAGAGTAAAAGGACAGTTATTTTCCTCTCATAGCACTAAGAATGGAAACATAATGACTTAGCATTGTTTAAAGCTAGTAAACTGCAACTGTAAATCAGCAAATTAGCTAATGATTGCCTCTGGGTAGTGATACATAATGAAAAACAAATGAGGAAAAGTACTCATGCATTGCACTTTGTAGCTACTGGAAAAAATCAAAGTTCTATCTTCATAAAAATACTGCTAAAGGGATGTTATGAAGGGCTGTGCCCTGGTAGCAGAACAATTACTGCTTCAAATGAGTATGTTTTTTAATAAATGTTACAATAGCAAGTCTGCAATTCAGTACTAGCACTTTTAAATGATTCGTGGTGTAACTGAGAGGTTGTATCTGCAGTGGGGAGCTGTGAAGCCGAATACTGTATTTCCAGCCCTTTCTAGATAGTGCCAACCTCAAGTACTAGAAATACACATAACTAGATAACCAAATAACATCACAGAGTGATATCACTATGCCAATAATCTTCAGTGCAGAGACAGTAATGGTAAGCAAGACCTCAGGGCTTTCAAACCATAAATTCATTTATTGCCATTTTTAATAAAATAAAGTAAAAATATAATCATTACAAAGCAATAACATTTTGATATCTTGACCCCACACCCGTCAGGCTTCTACTTGCACAGTTCCTGAAACTTGCACAATGATTCTTCATGTCCCGTATTGCTCATGCTCAGCATCCTACTGTGTTTTTGTTCCAAATTATATTACTTTTAGTAACTTGACTGTGTTTAATTATCCATGTCGTAAGTAAAATTTTGTTTCTCTTTGCTGTTTAACATTTCCTAGAGAAGTTCTGCAGCTGAGATGCCTTGTATCTTTCTTGTCACAGCATGCCTAACAACATTTTTCATTGTTTACTATTTGTGTACAGGACAGACTAATTAAGGGTCTGATCAAATTTGCATCTCTTTATATCAGTGTGGGGTAAGTGTGGGGATGATCAGCTCATTCAAATAAGGTGGAGTCCATATACATGTAATGGTATTATTTTGGCTTGTTGCTTCTTCCTCTAATTATTGATAATTTCTATTCTGATAGATAATGACCAGTGTTTTTAAGTACCATAGGGAAGGTGTGGTTAGCTCTATGAAATTCAGAGGAGGCACTAAAGTTTCCACACAGCATACAAAGATGAGCACGCTAAAACAAGAAACTCCTTTTAAATCATATACCACTTCAGCACTTGGGAGCCACTCCCTCTAGCAAGACTTTCCTTCATTTTAGTGGCTGTAGCCCTAGCTGTAGGTACCTCAGCCCCACACAGGAGAGCCAGGATGCAGCACATCCCACCCTTGGAGCCAGCAGCAGGGAGTACAGAGCACTCAGAAGGTGCTGCAGATGGGACATGGAATCCCAGTGGCATACTGTACCTCTGGGATGTTAAAATCTCCCCAAGCAGGAAAGAATCACATTTTTGTATTCTACATCTTGGATAGTAAGTCTAAAATTTGAATTTTTAAATAAAAAATTAGTGGGAATTAGTGAAGTGGGATTCTCTGGAATCATATATTGTGCTTGGGTGCTGTAGGCAAAGAATTTACCTTGTGGATTGGTTTTGGAGTTTATTGTATTAGGAAAGTACCATTAAGACAAGAAACTGATTTTCAGGCATCTGATGTATTTTATTTATGAAAATTTACATATTCCCAGTTTAGATGATATGTGAAAATGACAATTTAGAGAATTTGAATTTTAGACGAGTATCCAAAGAGGCAGGTATGCAGACTCACTTCAAAGTGAGTGTAATTCTTAATGTCTTTAACCTAAGGAATTTTAAAATGTTATGAGTCATGTCTTCCAAAAACTTCACACCACAGCTGGAAGCTGTCGAAACAGATCTGTTGCGATAAAAGGGAAAAAAATATATATATACAGGCTAGGGATTTGTAATCTCATGTGAGGGGCACTGGCAAGTGGTGAAGAACCTGATCCACTTGTCATTTTATACAAAGATTCTGCAAGACCTTTTGACCAAAAGCTTGTGTTTCTTCCACTCTCTGGTATTTAGAGATGATTATTATTTGTGAAAGCAGTCCTTTTTCAGCATACAGCCATTCTACTGCTTTTCTGGCAAAAATCTCATTTGTGTACATGGATATTTGTATATGACCAATTTCCATCAACATAGATATAAATGTTTTTGTGTTTTAGTACTGAAGGAATGTAGAAATCCCTTGTGATAACACTAAGCATATAGTTCTTTATAACACAAAAAAAAATTCCAGAACATTTATAGTCTTGAAGCCTTCATGCCAAAAATGAGCAGGGATGAAATACTGGAAGAAGAACTTCTGTGGGGAGAGATTATAAAAGCATACAAAGCATGTTTTTTAGTCCTAAAAGGTTTTTTGGTGGAGACCATTTTGTGGTGTTATATTTTCTCATTAAAAGGGAAATTGCTGCCTGTTGACTTTTCACTGCAGCAGGTGTGCTTTGCAGACAATACGTCTGTAACCATTCACAGATATGTGAAAATAAGTGGTTATAGTGATCTTATCTTACCAGTTACCCCTGCTGATAGTAACATTGGCTTTGACTGGACATAATCTGATAGAGCACAGAGCAGGGACGGGGGATTCTTTGCCAGTGAATTAAATAGATGGAATCTGATTCCTAGTCCCACAATATTGTACATGTGGAGCAGTTCCAGTGAAACCATGGGTTTATTACAGCTAAATTCCAAAATGAGAATTGAGACTGTTTGTGATGGTTGCATAAAATTATTTTCAGAGGTGAAAGCAGTCTAATATTTTTTATACTGCATAATTTTTTCCATAATGCTCATCCAGATTTACTTCCTTGGATACTCTTTGATCAAACACCTTGAACCTTTCTTCAGAATCATTGTCTCTCTTTATTGACTTTCGGATTTTTCATTAGGCTATAAGTAAAGTCCTCTTGTACTTTTTTATTAATTGCCCAAACTGGCCACTTCTCAAGAACGGGAACACTTTTATGTGCTACAGCCTTGTGCACAACCACCCCCAGTGCTGGGGGACAGTAGCAGCTACTAAGAGATGCTGCTTTTTGCAGCAGACAATTTGTCTCAAGCAGACTCTATTGTCACATGGAGGTAAATGGAGTTATAGTCTAGTCCTTCTTAGATATTTTTGCCTGGGCTTTTTTTGCTGTTTTTTAATAAAAGCTATCTTTTGTCAGAAAAATGATGCAAAGAAAATGTTAAATGTTTTTCTCCACAAAGAACAAATTTTCTACAGAGTCCACTTTTGACCATACATATAAGTGTTTTACGGTTATAAGAGAAATTGCTGGTATTTTAACATTTTAATAAAATACAGCCCCAAAGTTGTCAACTGAGGTAATGTATAGTGTGATTTAGTGGAGTCCTGGGAAATATGCACTGAGATGCTGCCAGTAATGAAACTAAATCACTGCTTTATATTAGTCTGTTTTACAAGACCAAGAGTTGCAATACTTAACTGTGTCAAAAATAAGAATCCATGTAGAAACGTACTGGTTAAGTAATGACAACTGGAAATTAATATTGACATGGCAAGGAGTCAAAGTTTTGCTATTTGTTTATTCAGAACTACTTTTCTCCCCTATATGTAACAATGAACTCCACTTTGTAACACAATATCAGTGTCTTTGAAATGAGATTTCCAGATTTAAAGTTCCAAGGAGGAACAAGCTCTGCTGTACTGAGGAGACTGGAGCAGACTATCCCTTTTTATGTTCTGCAAAGATTACATCTGAGGGGCACCTTCTGCAGTCTCCTGAGCTCTGAGAAGCCCTTGGGGACCCTCAAGTGCTGATGGCATAGAGCAAAGAATGTAGCTGAGAGCAGTCCAGACGCTCATTGCAAACTGTCAGAAGTCAGAAGGGGTCAATGCTGCAGTAAAATTTTATCATTGCTGAAGGCAATATGCTCTTTCTTTCTGTGGCTTATCATTTTAGCACTGTGTTGGTTATTTGTAATTAGGTAGCTATCACAGGTTGGGGGAAGAAAATGGTCAAATAAGGCTCAGGTGTAAACACAAGTTACTAATATTTTACAAATATAAAAATAGAAAATTGGTGTATTTCCAGGACAAACACCAAAAATTGCTACAGGGTAATATAAAGATTCTACTGCATGTTCAACCTATCCTAATTGAAATCTCTTTCAAAACATTTCCTTTCATGAAAGGGATCTTTCCCGTTATCATGGTCTGCATATCTTCTGTCGCTGTTATTACTGACATAGATGGTACCTATCTGCAGTGTTTGTGTGTTTACTGCATACCTCTGACTTACATGTTTGGCAGAGCATTGTTAGCACTAGACATACTACATGCTGAACGGTGTATTTTAAAAGGAATAACTATTAAATGTGAAGGTATTTATGGGGTTTTGTATTCCTGTTTTAAACAGGAGATATAGTTTAGCATTTGTTCTTTTCCTTGTAACAATTGTGTTTTTACAGTGCTACAGGCAGTTGAGCATTAGCTTCATGATGAGGAGATTAAACTGAAGTTATTTTGGAGCTGTGTATTTTTTTATAATGAAACAAACTAAAAAGGAACAGACTGTAATTTTTAATTACTCATCTGAGATGAAAACAATTAGCATAAGTCCAAGTTGGAATTCAATTAGGACAGCAATACCATATACAATATAGCTTACTATATAATGCACACAAAAAATGTGTTCCTCTGCACTATTTTATTTAAGTGTGCCTATATAGGAGCTTGATTTGCTGAACTTATTTCAAGCTGAATATATTTAGAATATTAGGAAAAAATATTATCAGTTCTACTTTGTTTTATACTAAAGCCAAAAATAAATCCAGACTGAAATCAAAGTAATCTATCATCTTAATAGGCACAGGAAAAGAAGTACCTATAGATTTTGTTAACATAAAAAATACAAAAATTATTTCATGCATAAAACAACAATACTTGTACAAAATATATGAGAAAAAAACACAGGCTTCATTTTTCCCAAATGGTTTGCTTTTAAGTTGTTACTCCATGCTGAAAATCCATGAGCCAGTGTATTCATAATATTACTTCATGCATGTTGATTCTGAAATCTATGGATATAATCATGAAGTAAAGCATGAGTAAGGTATTAAGTTTAACAAAATAAGAAATTTTTAGCAATAAACTACACAGTCCAAATTACTGTGAGAAAAGTAATGAAAAGGGTCATAAATGAATTATAAGAGGTTACTGTCAGCATTACCTTTTTCTCTCCAAATCCTAGATTTCCCTGAAGGCTTTCCATTCAGTTAAAATCTCAACCTATCTATCTTAGGAAGGACACAATGCCACTGGGTACTTTGTGATATATTTATAATTGAGATACATCTTGAAAACAAATCAAAATCTAATGTTGAGATGCAAAGGCCACTGTGCAGAAGAAGTATCAGGAAGGGCTCAGAGAAATGGCCATGGAAACATCAGGTGCTGCTTGCTTTTAATCATTTGTGCACCAGTGTGAAGTGAAGGAAACTGTGTGGAAAAGAGCAGGATTGCATCAGTGTGAGCAGCTTGGAGGTAGCTGACTTACTGACCTTGGTCCAGCTGTTTTTATAGCTGGAGCCACAGGCAAGTTCCCTGTCTACAGCAAAAATAAGGCCATGTTGCATTGCACAGTCTGTGACTGTGCAACACTTCTAGAACAACACCCACACACCTCAGGGAATGTGCAACTGCATATGTGCATGGTACCCGGGCTCCACAGACCATTCCTTGAGGAAGAACAGAGTCTGGGATGAATTGCAGCTGCAATGCAGGCTTATTACATCAAGGGGATTTCTAAAATACAAGGCAATTTCAGAGCAAAATGGCTGGCATTGTACTTTGCCTTGTTGCAGCTTTATGTGTCATTAATAGCTGCCTTGTCCAAAAGGCAGAGTGACTGATGTTGTACGAGTCTATGCTGGTGTTTAGTTTAATTTGCATTTGGATTTTACCTTACCCAGTGACCATGTGCTGTGCACATGAGCAACCCTTTGCTTGCTGTGCAGCATTCTTAGTGATGGTTATTTGTGAACACGGGGGTGTAAGGTAAAGAGTGGAATAATCAAAATGTAGAAAAGAATGTGCCAGAATATGGGAATGACACAACGCTGTCAAAGGTATTTCAAAAGTATATTTTAGAGGCTGCAGCAACTGCCTGCCCCAGAATTTAATCAGGAACCAAAGCTTTGAAAAGACTTCAGGAGGAAAAAAAAAAAAGAGGTAATATAAAAGTGTCACTCAAGCCAGCAGGCAGTGCTAACAAATTGCCATGTCTTTGTCAAATGCTCATCACTCATTCTTGTGTCAGATAATGACCATACAAATTGTAATTGTATAGATCAGGCAAGATGTTCATTCCAAGCAGTCACCCTTGCTATTTTATTACATGAATGTCTTGTAAACTCAGAAAATGTTGAAAGGACTGTAGTAAGATAAAAAAAAGTTCAGAAATAAATGCACTGTAAAACAGGATTAATGGTATAAATTTGGGATTAGCATAAATCCTATTTGCCCCTACTTAATAAGGCATTAGAAAGCAAGCAAGGTTTATGTAATAGTGTTTAATCATATTTAATTTCCTTTTTAGAGCAAATATCCAGTTGACCCTAACATGTATAATACAAAAGACCATTTGTGAAATATTCTACACATCCCCAAAATCCTTTGTGATTCAGGGTAGTGAATATACTTGACACAGTTGTATGCATGCTCCCAGTTATCCACATTACAATTTTTGTTCTACATTTGCTATGCAGGAAAACTTGTTACTAAAATCCAAGGGAATTGTGGCTTCCCATAAACCTAATAGCGTATCTTCCTCTGACCCCTTTTATTTTTTTAATTAATTTGTAAAGACTTGGAAATGTATACTCTCCAGTTGATTCTAAGCCCATTAATGTGAAAAAATTTGGTTGTTTTATAAATGGGCTGGGTTTTGTGTATATTCAATAATTTGATACATTTATGTGTATCTGGAAATAGTTTTCCAACCAGTAGTTTTTTGTTCTGACTATAAGGCATGAAATAGCTTCAAGAGTAAGTGATGATAGCAGATTTGATTTTGTTAATTATAGACTTAATTACCACCTTTCTTACAACTACATTTGTAAGTTTATATTCCTGAATAAAAAAATTGTCTTGTTTGCATTTGAGTAATACTTTTGTCTCAAGATTGAGGTTAATAATGAGGTTTATAATATGTAGAGCTGAAAATGTTTTATTTATTACTGGGCAGAGTTTCTCCTCTAGACTGCAAATTTATTGTTATCCAATGTCTTTGAGCAGTTTAGATAAACAACATTTGAAAGTTTGCTAACTCATGAAATTGCCATAATTTGAATGCTGACAGCAAGATATTAATACCCAGAAATACAACACCTCAATTTAACTACTTGCAATGAAGTTACCATCTTTTAGATAATTTTGGACATCTATCTACTATTGTTGCCGTCATTTTCATTGGTCAGAATTAATATCTAAGGCTTTCAGCACATTTGAAAAGCTTATGTTTGCATGTGAAATATTAAATGAATTTTCTCAGGTGGGTCCTGTAGGAAATTCTAGTAGCGTTTATGACAGCACCAATGCTCCCTTGAACTCTGCATGGCCATGCTAATGATTTTCAAGGATTTAAATTTGTAATGTTACAAACAGTACCCTATATACCAACTATCCACATAATGGTATTCTATATACCAACTATCAGGTCTGTGTAGTGGCTGGAATTCCTTTCACCATGTGGGCATTTTTGTTATTAACCCTACTGCTCATGTGCTACTTACCTTGCTAACCCACTTTCATAATTAGTGATAGACTATTTTTAAAAGTCAGGGTTTGAAGGTACTTTTTCTTGTGAAAAGGCATTAATCTTGTTTATCAAAGCTGTCTGCAGAGGAGAGCTGAGGCTCCTCGGATGCATAAGTGATTTCCCTGCCTCAGATGACATGGGTACTGCATTGAGAAAACTGCCAGTACATGTGTCCTCAAGGAAAGTGTCACTCAATGTAAGCAGAATTCTTACAGCTTGGAGGATTTGAGATTTTCAAAAAACTTCCCTAGCAGCTCTTTTTTTCTTCCCCCTATGACTTTCAGAGAATTTGTCCTTTTTGTTCAGGAAATGTTTTCTGCTGTTTTTCACCTTAATTCTGTTTCTCAGGGAACACAGACTACAGGAATTGTTTCTAATATATTGTTAACTACACCATCCAATGTAATTTTCTTCCTAACTCCAACTTACATGTCAGTGACAGTTTCTGGCTGCTGAATCTGTCTGGTGCATTTCTCTGGGAATGTTTTCATTTCTTCAAATGCATTTCAGTACATTTTCTGTCAGTACTATATCATTCCTCTCCTCCTCTGGACAGGGGAGGGAAATAATAATGAAAGCCTCATGAGTCAGGATAAGGGCAGGGAGAGATCATTCACCAGTTTCGTCACAGGCAAAACAGGCTTGACTTTGGGAAAAAATTAATTTAATTTATTATCAATTGAATCAAAGTAGGACTACGAGAAATAAAACCAAATCTTAAAACACCTTCCCTTCACTCCTCCCTTCTTCCCAAGGTCAGCTTCAGTCTCAAACCTCTTTCCTCCAGCCTGTGCAGAGGGGTGGGGAATGTGGGCTGTAGTCAGTTCATCACACTTTGTCTCCTTCTCAGGGGAAGGATTCTTTACGCTCTTCCCCTGCTCCAGAGGTGGATTGCTCCCATGGGAAACAGTTCTCCATGAACTTCTCCAACATGAATCCATCCCACAGGCTACAGTTCTTCACAACCTGCTCCAGCATAGTCCCTCCCATGGTGTGCAGTCCTTCAGGAACAGCCTGCTCCAGTGTGAGCCCCTATGGGGTCACAAATCCTGCCAGCAAACCTGCTCCAGAGTGGGCTCCTCTCTCCATGGGGCCACAGGTCCTGCCAGGAGCCTGTTCCAGCATGGGCTTCTCACAGGGTCACAGCCTCTTTTGGGCATCCTCCTGCTCCAGCACAGGGGCCTCCAGGTGCTGCAGGCTGATCTCTGCATCCCCTGGCCCTCCATGGGCTGCAGGTGGATCTCTGCATCCCTGTGGTCCTCCATGGGCTGCAGGGGCACAGCTGGCTCACCATGGGCTGCACCAGGGGCTGCAGGGGAATCTCAGCTCTGGCACCTGGAGCACCTCCTGCCCCTCCCTCTGCACTGACCTTGGTGTCTGCAGAGTTCTTTCTGTCACAAAGTCACGCTCCTCTCTCCCTCTAACTGCAGTTCCTGGGTTTTTCCCCCTTCCTAACTCTGTTATCCCAGAGTTACTCTCACTGTCACAGATGGTTTGGCCTTGTCCAGTGACAAGGCTGTTTTGAAGCCAGCTGACATTGGCTCTGTCAGACATGGAGGAGGCTTATGGCAGCTTCTCACAGAAGCTACCCCTGCCTGCAGCCCTTCTCTGCTGCCAAAACCTGTCCAGGCAAACCCAATTTATCACAAATAACAAATACAGTTGGTGGTTTTCCCCAAGTAATTCTTTATTTTGATGCTTAATGCCATTTAATTTCCACTTTCTCCACATGTTTGGTTGATGGTCCAAACATTTTGGATAGATGACTAATAACTACAGTGGAGAAGTTCCACAGGTTGTTTGACAAGCTGTTCTAGTCTGTTATGGGTATTACAACAGCCTAAAATTGCTGATTGCATTTTCTGAAGAGCAGACAAGTTCTAAAATACAAGTACTTTTGTACATCCATGAAATTACTGAAGGCATTAGTTTATTGTTTCCAAAAGGCAATGAATTTAGATTTTTTAAAAATCCACTTAATATATAACAACTGAATATTCACAAGACATTGAAATAACTCATCAGTAAATAGCTCAATAATGGATCATTGTGAAAGCACTTCTAGAGAACATCGTGTCAGCATTGTGTATGGTTGTGGTGCTACAACCTTGAGAAAATCGCCCGTCACTAATTAGGTAATTAAATTTAAATACTAAATATAATCATTAATTCTAGGTGTATTTGACAGGCTGTGGTAAAGAAAAGATTATTTATTTTGAAAAACAGGCATTGTCTTAACTCTGTGAAAAAAAAAATAGCTTTTGATATAAACCTCACAGTCAACATCTGATATGTTTGATTATTTTAAATCACCTAGAATCATAAAATCATTTCAGAATTCAGTGAAAATGTTTTAAAAATCTGTCCAAATACACCCTTTGTGCTCTGTACATATAAGCATATTTAGAAATTACCTTCAGTGTCTTTTTTTCTTTGTTCATAGAAGCTCTCTTGACACCATTAATG
Organism: Leptocoma aspasia; assembly: GCA_013399835.1. Classification (NCBI taxonomy): domain Eukaryota; kingdom Metazoa; phylum Chordata; class Aves; order Passeriformes; family Nectariniidae; genus Leptocoma; species Leptocoma aspasia. Next base: position 277,570 of record VXAX01002969.1, on the reverse strand, counting down.
CTGAACTGGGATGATTAGGGTTAAATAACTTGCAGGCACACCCTTGCAATTATATCTGGGGTCCCAAACAAGCTCTCTGAGGCCCTTCTACCTTCAGACACACAGTCATTCTGTCTCCCTGGTCTCCTCAGGTGCTGGTGGAGAGGGGTACAGCTCTCCCAGTTCATCCCTTATGCCTTAAGCCACTTAGCATGGTTCAGGAGTTGATTTTCTTCAGTGACTGTAACAAGCATTAATGTATTTTCACTGGGGGCATGCTAGGTAGGGTGAATAATCTAGAAATATAAGTCAAAATCCTGTCCTCTACCACTATTAAACAAAATTTAAGGAAA